>JAQJVL010002911.1:0-76222 GCA_035578905.1 Stictocephala bisonia | reverse complement strand
GAGCGTGTGTTCGTTTTATTTACGAGTTTGTTTGAAGGTAGGATAGGAGTTTTTATTTTTTTCCATGCACGACTTTAAGACTAAAATGGTGAGATATTTTGATCGTACAATTTAAAATAGTAATTAATTGTAAAACTGAATATTGAAATGGAGAAAAATCAAACATTTGTAGTTTATATAAATTTGCTATGAATGAACATCACGATCTAATAATATGTTAAATTTCGTGTCTAGAATTATAAGCTGTTTTTGTGGTCCATTGTAGAGTGCTAGTGTATTCCCATGTAGTTAAACGGTATAAGGGAAAATAACTCTTTTTCCGAGCTTCGGCACTTCAAAGGAAGGACACTAATTACGAGAGAGTCTATTGGACTTCTCCACTCTTTATCTTCTTTAATCGTGGTCGAGCGAGTCTTGTCGTATAAGCAGTATGAATATATAAGTAACACAGGCCTAAGTACTTTCCAGCTCGCAGTCTCAGTCGCACAGACGAGTGGCTCCGAGGACCGGTATTTATTACACTTTATTACACTCCACCACTCCTCAGTTGATAAGGAAACTAGGTCAGCTGAAGTGGTCTGCCGGCCTTGACCCACTTTCGCACCGCTCTGACCTACTTACCGCTTCCCTATAAGTACCGCCAGCTCGCCAGTGTCCCTATAAGTACCGTCAGCTCACCGGTGTCCCTATAAGTACCGTAGTTCGCCAGTGTCCCTATAAGTACCGACAGCTCGCCGGTGTCCATATAAGAACCGTTAGCTCACCAGTGTCCCTATAAGTACCGTAGCTCGCCAGTGTCCCTATAAGTACCGTCAGCTCGCCGGTGTCCCTATAAGTACCGTCAGCTCACCAGTGTCCCTATAACGTCAGCTCGCCAGTGTCCCTATAAGTACCGTAGCTCACCAGTGTCGCTATAATGTACCGTCAGCTCACCGGTGTCTCTATAAGAACCCAAATATGTTCTTTATTAAACTTGAATTTTAAAAAACTGTTTACCCCCAAAATAAATGAGCCGTTACAGATTTTCTCATCATTAGTATTCATTTACAGGTTTTGGTATTAGTACTAAGACACATGGATTATTTATGCTTATTCTTATCGCTCAAAAAAGCAAAACTAAAGCTTAATTTTCAATGGTAAAATGAAATGCATAAATAATTTTAAAACTTTCTATATATTGCATAATTTGTTCACTATCCACCAAAACACAATCATATAGCTAATTTAATTTTAGTATTTAAATACGTTTAATTAAAGCACCACATTATTACTAAACATTGTTCACATATTTTAGCGGTGTGGTAAAGCCATTGTTACTGAGCCACCAGGTCAACAATGGTTAAATAATAAAGAGCCAAGTTTGTTCAGGGCCTCAGGCTGTGAAGTGTTGGTTGCAGATTGTATTGTAATGTGTGGTGTTAATCCTAATACAAATAATATATTTTCTGTAACTACATAATAATGTGGAACTAGAAAACATTTTATTATAATAATTATGAATACTTTTGGTAAATTGAAACCTTTTCTATGTATCTAACACGTAGCTCTATAAGTAATTGAGTGTAACAATTTTACTATTTCAGAGTTTTAAACAGACGGATACATATTACTGAAACAATTTCCAGGCCATATAAATAAACAATATATTGACTGTATATGAATTATTGTTATGTAATCAAATGGCTCTAAACGCATACCAGTACATAATTTCAAATTCAGGATCTTGTCCGTTAATTCACTACCTTAATCATAAATTAGGTTAACCTAACATAACCAAATAAAACCTAACATAACCTAAACAAACGTAACATAACATAACCAAATCTAAAATAACCTAAACAAACCTAACATAACCATTTCACTTCCGGTGTGAGTTATGCCAATTAGATGGTCTCCTAAACATGTGCAAGGAACTCTGCCACACTTTAAAATATCAAGAACTTTTTGAATCTACCCTGATATGCCTTAATTGCCTGAGCAGATTTTAATTCGTTCGGCATACTGTTGATTAAACCAACACCTGCTTAAAAGCGAATATGTTTGAAAACCGACTTTTTTGTTGCCTAGTTCGGTAGTTTTCCCTACCTCTGGTATTTTACTTCCATATGTTTGATCAGAGTGTTAGTAAGTATCTTAACCTACTAAAGAGAATTGTTTCTATGTAAACGCAAGGAAGTGTCAACAGTTTCAATGTTTTGATGGCGTTCCTGTAGAAATATTTGCTCTTTAATTTTGATCATCACGAACTGTTTTTTTTTCATCTGCAGCTTAAATATTCTTAAAAAATCATAATTTAGACATCAACCCCAAAGGACTACCCTATACGATATATGTGGATAGACAAGCTCATATACACTATAATCAGTAATTAATAAATAATCATAATTAATCTACATACAATTATTTTGGAAACAAAATACTTCAAATTAATAGTCAACATTGATTATTCCTAAACACAGTAAGAGATAAACATTGTTGTATAAAACTTAAGACTACGTCATTTTTAGTAAAGATTTCTTCCTTAAATGGTTTCTTAAGTACAAATTTCAACGATTTAAGTAAAAATAAAAACGTACCCTTATTTATTTATTTTATATGCAACAATAGAGGTATACACCCAATTACATTGTGCATGTTCTGCAGAAGAAGACATGTAATTAAGTATTCAAAGTCCAACATATCTCAGTCCAGTCCAGTGACATTCATAAACTAACAGTAAAAATATAAATAAATAACATAACAGTATAAATAAATAATAAAAATATTAATAATAATAACCAACAATAATAGACTCTGTTAACAATAAATATACTCCACAATAACAATATAATATATAGTGAACACTAACTTGCAATCTTTTTAAGTACATTGACCATTAGTTATATATATATACAATATTTTTTGAATAGGTGAATATTGTCTACAATATATCAACATCTCCTGATAAGGAGTTATATAATCTCATCATTGTTGTTAATTTTGTTCGAGAGAAATTAATATTAAATAAACTGTGTAATATATTATAAAATTAATTTTTGACAAGCAAAATGAATCCACAATTTCACCTTTCTACAGTCTAAAAAGAAATAGTAAATGTGCCATTTTTTTTTTTTCAAGACTCTCCAGTTCAAAAATATTCAAAAGCTGAATATAAGAAATGTCATAAGTAAAGTGGTCAGTTTCATTAAAATATAAATTACGTAAAACCTGTTTTTACCTTGTCTATTGAATTGATGTGAAGAGCAAAATAAGGATTCCATATTAAACTAGCAAATTCAAAATGGGACCTGACAAGTGATATATACAATGATTTTAAAGTTGAAATTGACTTCAAACTATAAGACTGCCTAAAAATAAGCTCTAAATTTCTATAAATCTTATTTATTATAGATGAGATTTGTTGATTAAAATTCAAAATCAAGCCTAAATATTTAAATCATATATTATTTCAAGAGAGCTACCATTAATAGAGTAATTGTATAAAATAGATATTTTTTCCTGGTAAGTGTCATGACTTTACATTTGCTTACAGGTTTTATTTATAATACTCCAAGCTACAATTTCATCCCGATCCCCCTGTAATGCTTTACAGTCCAGCTGACTATTGACTATCCTATAAAGTTTAAAGTCGTCTGCGTAAAGTAATATCTTTGAAGTTTTTTATAGAGTTAACAATATCGTTAATGAATAAATTTAAAAGTACAGGTCCCAGATTTGATCCCTGAGGTACCCCTGAAGACACCACATATTAACTAGAATTGTCATATAAGAACCATACTGACACCTATTAGAAAAATATGAATAAAAAAACTTGACTAAATCAGATGAGAAACCTAGTTGATGCATTTTACTTAAAATGAAACTGTGATCTACTCTGTTAAAAGCCTTAGTAAAATCTGTAAATATTACATCTAATTGCAAGTTATTATCCAAATGAAGCAATACACGTTCTGTAAAATTTATCATGTTTGTAACAATTGACTTTTTAGCTTGAAACCCATGCTGTTTATCAGACAGTGGTGCTGTGATATAATCTTTTTGCATAATATTGTCTCAAACATTTTAGAAGGGGTTGACAAAATTGCTATTAATAAACAATAGTTATTAATAAACTTAGAATCTCCACTCTTAAAAATAGGTGTAACTCTTGTTAATTTAAAAACATCAGGACACACTTTATTATTTAGACAAATGTTGAATATAGACAAAGTTGTTTAGCAAATATATCCCTAATATATATAAGATGGAATTTTATCTGGGCCAGCAGATCGTTTACCACTATGATGTTTAATTGCATCATTCACTTCACTCTCACATATTTCATTGAAACTAAGGCTAAGGAAGACATGCAAGTTTCAGGGTCAATGACATTTTCAGTTAAAGAGGATGGAGTGAAAGAAAGTAGACTTAAAGTACACTGCAAATGCCTCTGCAATGTTACTATCTCCTTTAATAATCTGATTTCCATCTGACATATCACAAATAGCACTCTCATTGTTCCTAGAGATTTTAACAAAGTCCCAGAATGTTTCCACATCTCTATTGATGTTATATTCTATAATGTTTAAATAAACATAATTATCTAATTTTATTCTACTTTTAATAATTCTTCTCAATCTTTTAAACACTATTAAATCTGTTTCACTACCTTTATGTCTCAACTTCCTCCTAATTCTAGTTTTTAATCTAATATAATCTATTAATTTTTTGCTATACCAAACTGTATATCTACATTTTATTTATTTACTTTAGGTGCAAGAGTGATCAAATATCTGATAACTTACTTTAAAAAATTAATTCACAGCTAAATTTAGATTACTAACACTATATAGAAAGGACCAATCAATTGCTTTAAGATTATTATACAAATTAAAAAAAATAGTTTTGCTAAAATTAGAACTATTACTATTATTACCATTTAGTAACTTATTCCAATTATTATAAATTATTGTCGACTCTATGTAAAAGGCAGGGTGGTAGTCATCCTCCCTAACAATGGGGCTATAACAGTGAGAGGCCAATTATAAATTATAAGATCTAATGTTCTTCCCTGGTGCTTAGGTATAAAGTTATGCATGAACATTTTTCCCACATTTTTAAACTATCTTAACTCCTTACAAATACTGTCACCTTTTTCTAAACCTTCATGTGGAAGGATTCTTAAATTAAAATCACCGAAAATGCACACTATACAATTGTGGGTACTACTTAACTTTTCTACAAACTCAAAAAATCAGACATAAACGTCTAATTTAGAATTACACACAAAGTAAACCACCCCACTAATGATTAATGATGTAAAACACTTACCATCACTAACTTTGACCCATATCATTTCTTCACCCCTGTCAGCTTATACATACTCAGATTGTAAACAACTGTTTCTCACAGCTTATGCTACTATAGTAAGTGACCAGCCAAACTTCTGGAGGTCATTCCTTGGGTTAAAACAAACAAAAATTTCATATGTACAAATTGTCTAGCTCACTCCATTATTTTACTATAAACTTAATATCTCTAAAGTAATTTTTAAGGTAAAACCATAAAAGTTGGTATGAATGTTGATCTTTATAGTGTCCATGTACTATTTAAATTTAATTTTTTTTAATAATCCTTTTCAAAATGGCGGCCATTTTAAATGTTTAAAGCCAAATATCTTAATAACATTAAATTTTACAAAAACTTGTAAGTTACAAAAACGTTTATGATTTTATTTCTACAAATAAATGTATAAAACGTTTTAAGATTGAACAACTATTAACTGAGAAATTACAATTTTTATCAAATAAAAATATGCTTGATAATAATACAATTGGAAACTAGTAAAATGACATTTATTTACTAAAAATTAGATTAGTGCTAAATAGATTTTTACAGCTTATTTGAAAATTGAAAATACAAATAGTCGATGATTATCATCTGCCTGTAATAATGGCTGTAATACGATTAGACAGAAACCTGGTGTATTTGAACGAATGATAAGTTGTAAGAGAAATCGATGCATAGACATGGATGGTGGGCACTTTGAGCACATGTTGTAGGATCACTGGTATTTTTTTCTTTTGTTCATTACGGTTGTTTTGTGTTGTAATAAACGTCACTTCTAACCTACTCCTACTGTATTTAGTTTTTATTAAATAAATGTCACTTTACTAAAGTTTGCAATTTTATTAATATCAAGCATATTTTTATTTTATAAAAATTGTAATTTCTGAGTTAATAGTTGTTCAATCTTAAAACGCTTTATACAATTATTTGTACAAATAAAATCTTAATCGTTTTTGTAACTTACAAGTTTTTTGTAAAATTTAATGTTATTAAGATATTTGGCTTAAAAATTTTTAAATGGCCGCCATTTTGAAAATGATTATTTAAAAAAATTAATTCATTTTGTTTTATTAGCCTCCAGAACTGTTATATTATAGAAATAATACTGGTTAAATTACCTTTTATCCTGTCAACAGTTCTTCAAACACAATCTGCTATGTACATTTCCAAGCATAAAGCTTCATCATCAGGCTTTCAAAAACGTCACTTTTACATTAAAACACCAAAAACATTTAAACATATTAAAAATAACACATTTGCCGGCCGGCGATGGACACCAACAATGGCAAATGTGTTATTTTTAATATGTTTTTTTACATTTAAACATATTAAAAATAACACATTTTCCGGCTGGTGATGGACACCAACAATAACAAATGTGTTATTTTTAATATGTTTAAATGTTTTTAGTGTTTTAATGTAAAAGTGACGTTTTTGAAAGCCTAATGATGAAGCTTTATGCTTCGTAATGTACATAGCAGATTGTGTTTGAAGAACTGTTGACAGGAAAAAAGGTAATTTAACCAGTAAAAAAAAATTAAATTTAAATAGTACATGGACACTATAAAGATCAACATGCATACCAATTTTCATGGTTTTACCTTAAATAACTTTAGAGATATTAAGTTTTTAGTAAAAAATACATACAGACAGATAGCCGGATAATGGAGCGAGATAGACAATTTGTACACATGAAATTTTTTGTTTGTTTTAACCCAAGGAATTACCTCCAGAAGTCTGGCTGGTTACTTCGGGTCACCCTGTATAGCCGGATAATGGAGTGAGATAGACAATTTGTACACATGACATTTGTTTGTTTGTTTTAACCCAAGGAATTACCTCCAGAAGTCTGGCTGGTTACTTACGGGTCACCCTGTATAGCCGGAAAATGGAGCGAGATAGACAATTTGTACACATGATTTTTTTTTTTTTTTTTTACCCAAGGAATTACCTCCAGAAGTCTGGCTGGTTACTTACGGGACACCCTGTATAAACACGTTGTTTCACCCTTAAATCTCTGCTCTGTTTCTCTGGAGTCAATGATGTTTATATGACATTATACGTCACAGTTTTGAAAACTAGCAAATCATTTACATCAAACTAATGTTTAAAAGTGAACAATTTTAATGTTTAAAAAATAAATAATATTTAAGATGGCATTAAATGTGTAATCAACTGTTCAAATATTTCAAAGACGCGTGTCTAATTAAGTTACAGCCATTACGATTGTTTACATAAATATTTTTCAATAAATGACTTCTCCTAGATGTTTTAATATTTATATCTACTTTCATTT
Organism: Stictocephala bisonia; assembly: GCA_035578905.1. Classification (NCBI taxonomy): domain Eukaryota; kingdom Metazoa; phylum Arthropoda; class Insecta; order Hemiptera; family Membracidae; genus Stictocephala; species Stictocephala bisonia. Next base: position 68,598 of record JAQJVL010002911.1, on the reverse strand, counting down.
CCTAAAAGTAGAACGTTTCTATTCCTATTTTAAACATGAACCGTCACAAAAAGCTCCCTCCAACTCAGGGGAAATCTGGCTGATTGATGTTGTCAGATTCTATACTACTTCAATAGAGAACCCCCCCCCCGCCCCCCAAATAATACGTAAAATTTGCCACACTTCATTTTTTTATAATATACAAATTTGATTATGAGTTTATCTTAACATAATATGCCTATAAAAATCAAGTTTGCGCACAACCAGTGCATTGAATGCCACTAACTACGTCTCTAAGGAATCACTCTATCAGAAAATAGAGCACTTTGAGTAATGAACATTTGCTGGTGTTCATTAATTTGTTTTTAACTTAGTTCCACCAAAATAATATATTATATTAAGTTTTTTCAATGTTTCATTGGAATTAAACAAAACATTTATTTTAAGCTGGTTTTAATAACACAACTTTGATAGTTGTTATTAAAATATAACTGTATAAATAATGATTTATTTTATTAATGTCTTATAAAAATAAAAAGTATAATGTTAGAAAAGTCTTTAAAATAACCTTTCAGCACCATTTGGTATCAAAGTAAATGATTCAACTGCCTTTGTTCTTCAGTTTGACAATGAAGTAAAAATTAAACTGCTGAACATCAAAAAATGTTCAATACTCTTCTCTATTTTATGATAGAGTGATTCCTTAGAGATGCAATTTGTGGGGGTTATATAGGACTTCAATACAATAACCCCCCCCCCCCCTAAATGACACGTAAATTTGTATTACGTACACATGTTTGGTTGTGATTCGACTATGATTTTATCGTAGCATTATGATGCCATGTTTATAGATATTAATTAATTAAAAATATATTTAAATAAATAATGACTAATAACTATTAATAATGGGAAACTATTTTTATGAGGAGAGGTCGATCTCTTCCTTAACCGTACTCTGCCCATTGCCCTTAGACTATTGATATTTGTGGGGAAGTCATTCAGACAAAGTGAGGAGGAAAACAAACATAGTAAAAAGTGAATATTACTGTAACACTTTTCAGTCAAGGTCAGAATTCGAACCTGTGTAATATCTAAGTCAGACACAAACAAAGTCCATTCGGCCAAAAACTCCTAAATGCGCATTCCTGATGGATATGTTTTCTAACTATTAAATAAATATTGTTAAGGTCCAAAAGTACAAAATAATGAGGTGATACCACTTTTTGGCTTCTAACTTTAATTTCATTCACATTCACTATCTAACTTAACTACACACTAGATATTTAGGTTACTAGACAGACACTATTTAACACTTTAACCACTTTTATTTACAAGAACTAATGTAATTTATCACTCTAGAGTTAGTGATCACATAATGTATGTCACTGTTCGTGAACTGTCAATGTTTATCACTGTTACTTGAATTTCACTTCCACTACAGGCCGAAGACCACACTCCACTGGAACTGACTGACTCTGTCACTCGTCTGAGGGGGTGCCTTTATATAAGGCGTATTTGTGAGTCTAGAAGGTTTTGGAGCTGTCGAGATATTTCTGGAGGGGTCTTGGTCATTCTGGGCACTATTTCGGGAAGGTTCTGGCTCTAACTACAGGCAAATAAACTGCCACTCTAGCACCTTCTATATGTAACTGGATTGGTGTAATTAATCGTCAGAGAGGTATGTAATTACTTGCGTGTTGCTACTGATAATTGGTGTCATTTGTAAAAATATTCAAATTTTAAATTTATATTTAAGTAACATTTCTATGTAATAACTAAGTTTGAATAAAATATAATAAACTTTTTTTATCAGATTTTTTTTATTTCTAAAAAATTACAAAGTCTAAGTCAAATAATTAGTTGATAGTAAGTAAAATTAAGTAGACAATGCTATTTTACCTATCGTAACAAAAATAATGTAAGTAATCAATATTTTAAAAGCATTTTCTAAGTTATTGCATATATATTAAATGCAGTGAACAACGTTCGGTTATGAAGGAAATTACCGAATGGAAATGTAAATGTCAGAAGAAGTTTTGCTGGATAAAAGTATGATTGAGAGTAGAAGAAGTTTGGAAGTTGTTCTTTTCTCTCTATGTACCCTTTAACCTTACGGCCTCACTATATCTACTAGTCGCGGTTGGATACATTTGTGTATTGAGACTGAGAGAGATGCCATATATAAACAAATTTTATCTTAAATTAATTCCGAATAAATGGTTATATTACTACTCATTATTTATTAATTTAAAACATAAAACTGAAATTTAAATCATTTTTAAAGGATTTCAAATGTGAATAAACATAGATTTTTTAAAATCTGTACTATGTAATTAAATCCTTAAGTACCATAACGTAATACATTATTTTAAATTATAAAAGTAAACAGATTTTTACTTTTAATAAAGATACAGTTTTTAACAGTAAAAATAATTTCTGAAGTAACATATTACATGTTTTCTATTGGAAACAAACACCTTCACAGTATACAACACAAATGTATTGTAAACACCAAAAATACCAAGTATTTTGGTGATTGCGCTGGGAATCATTTTGTAACATTCTCAGACCAGAGGGATTTACAAAGGAATGAAATTGATTTTAAACTAACTATCACCTAAAATTTGACCCACACACCCATTGACCCACCTACCCCTACACGTAAGGTGGTATTGAATCTATGGTCCATTATTCATTTGGTTGGAATGATTATAAAGGAAACTGTTATAACCTTTTGGTTAACTCTTGGTTGCTTTTTTTTATCGTATTTTCGTAAAACACTTTGTTGAAAATCACGTCTGAACTAAAATTTACTTGTTCTACCATTATATAAGTAGGTAATGAAAAAAACACAAGTTGATTATCATTATCGACAAAAATACGATCCTTTATAATTTCTTTTGGAGAAATATACGTAATATAAAGGGTGTTTGAACCCACTTTCGTAAACTGAATATTAAGTCATACAAACAACCAGTAAAGTTGTTTCTGGCATAATCAACGTATTTTATCAATATATTGTTAGGTTCACAAAATTATGGGGAATACAAAAAACATCTGCACAGTAAAATAAGTTATTATTTGATGCCACAATGAACACTAATGTACAATATTCACTTCCTTTTGTGACAGTAATGAGGTGATATTTTCTTCAATTTGAGTTGCGGCTGATAACTGCATTGTTAAAGGTAACAATATGTCTCTGCTTTGTTGAATCGTGGACAATGGACTCGTCAAAACTCCTGGATCACTAAACCCAGTTTTACCAACTTGAAACTTGTTGGACGAACCAATAGAATCCTATAAAATTACGAAACTTTTACGCATTCCAACTACTATATTTCTTTTACTGTTCTTTCATAAACACAGCTCACATAATTTATGATAATAATGGGTAACTCACAAGTTCATAATTTATGTATTTTGAGATAAGACAAATTTCGTTAGTATTATATACTATTTTATGTATTATTTTCAATTGAAACCAAATTTTTGGAATACTGAATACAAATTAAAGTATTTAAAATTTGACTCCTGATTTATACAACCTATTTATAATTTGAAGTATGTTTTATTTTGAAGATTTATTTTGCTTAACATAGATAAATTGAATTTGAAACAATTATAAGATAAAAATTTATAAAAAACCTTACTCCCAGACGGGCGTGCTTTCTTTAGTTTTCCTTGTTATTAATAATTGTTAATACCTATACATACATATTTATATTAAAATTATTTTGTTACTAATTGTTAATACCTACACATACATATTTATATTAAAATTATTTTGTTTAAGTGAAAGATATTAAAATACATATCAATAAATATTTATATTTTAATTTTAATTAAATCGTTTGTAACAAAGTTTCCATTTTCCTATGAGATCAATTCTAAAGGACAAATTAATTTTACATACACTGATGTATTAATATTATAACCTCCAGAATCTGTTTATGTTTTAAGTAATGTAGATACAACATACGGTGCATTCCTCAAAAAAAAGTATCACAGGAGAAATATTAAAGCCTAACTTTTTGAATATGATGATGGAAACCACTCTTGAGGATTGCATATTTCAGTCACTACTAGAGTTTTATATGTACTTTTTTTCATAATAACAAGATAATAGTGTACAGTAAATTTTGTGTTGTATAGCTTACGATACTTTTGAATTTCAATACTCTGTTTCCTTCCTAATAATGGTTTCTACTCAAATAAGATGAAATTTAATTAAAGACATAAGAAAAATACTTAACCAGCCCGAATTTTCGCTTATTATTGTATTCCGGATCAGTGTTGTGGTGATCGATTGTAATAAGTAAGTTTTACCATTTCATCATAAGCCAGAACAGAGGAATTATTAATTATTTGGCAAATATCAATAATATCATTTATTTGATAAATATTAACCTCTTTATTTTCAGTAAACTGGTAAAGGTGTGTTATTTGAATGATTTCCATTTCTTTAATATCGTTTTAATTATAGTATATTTATATATTTCCTAAGCAAAAGACTATAAAATCTCTTTTATTATTATTTAATATTAAATATTGTTTGTAAAATAAAAATCAACACAATATATTTTCATGTAATATTATTTTTGTAACTACTTTTAACATTTTAGCTCATAAAGATAGTTATTAACTCTTTAAATCTCATATTGTATTTAAATAAAGGTGATTTTTTTTGTTTTTATACAGCATTTGTGTTTCCTTTCCTCCTACTGTTTAGATTGTGTTGTTCACTGAGCATTATTTGTTTGTTTATTTTCTGTCCGTTATCTGTTTAACAGTGTAATAAAGTAAGTAAAAGTATTGTTCATAGTGCTACAGAAAACAGCTGTAATATTATAACAGCTACAAGGTAGTGAGAATTTGATATTTGTAAAGTTAACCTATATATCATAACTTTGAAGACGAATATTGATTCCAATCTAGTTTTGTGTTGGTAAAGTACAATTTAAGGTGGAATAAAACATATTCTATTCCGTTTAATTAACCGGTGTAAATTGATTCTGCCTACTGTAATTTAAGAAATGTTGACCCGAGGGTTACCAAATTTATGAAGGCATATCCCTAATTAGTAACAAATAATTAACACTACTAATTACCTTAAAAGGTGGCCAATGAGAACAGACCTGTTAATGAACAACGTGCTTTAAATACCCATTCTAAATCAAAAACTAATTACCCTTTGAATACATTTTTTATTTACTGTTTGAAAGCTGCTTTAACAAGCTACATTTTTATCGCCAAGTACTGTGTTTTAATTATTTTCATGTTCAGTCTTTACACAGTAATAAGTTATTTACCAAACTTTTATGTTATTTCTTAAATCCAATGTCCTTTTCACGATAGTGGTATTCAACCTCTTCAGGAATCTTTGCATATTAAAAAGTCGTTTTCCATTTCATGTTGACATTGTTTAAAACACGAACCATTTAAATATTTGTTTTAATGGTTTTATACATAATAGAATAATGTGAATTATGGTTGACATCAATAATTACTGGCACTAACATAAACAATTTTTAAAATTTCATTTTATCAATTTTTCCCAAAAAAATCACCGAGTGTAAAGAATCAGACCAACTTGAGGTGACGTCTAGGTTTGCTTGAAAGAAGGTAAATATGTTGAAAGAGGAAGACATAATCTACTGCAGTAATTGTCAATATAACGCAATTTTTACAAGTTAGAAATACAATTTTTGCTTGTGAAACATTTCACTTCAAGGATTGAAAATAGAAACAAATAGACTGCCCAGGCCAACCAATTTACTGTTGACGTGCACATGTGCTGCTATCTAACGGTGTAATCCAGCAGTTTACTTACCGTTACCTCCCATTCACGTACGGTGGAGATGACGCTCCCACCTACCCATACATTTACGGTGGTAATGTCCCTCCCAACCAACCCATACACGTACGGTGGTGATGGCCCTCCCACTCACCCATACACGTACGGTGATGGTGGCCCTCCCACCCACCCATACACAAACAGTAGTATTGACCCACCCACCCACCCATACACTTAAAGTGGTGTTGAATTAATTAGTAGGACGGAAAGTAGGACGGACATAACCACCGTATACACGGGGTGGAGTGAAAGGGCTATCGCCATTGTACATGTATGGATGTGTGGGAGGGCCATCGCTATTGTACGTGTATGGGTGGGTGGGAAGACTATCACCACTGTATATACATGTGTAGGTGAGAGGGCTATCGCCACTGTATAAGCATGGGTGGATGGGAAGACTGTCACTACTGTGCGTATATGGGTGGGTTGAGGGCTATCACAACTGTATGTTTATAGGTGGGTTATAGGGCTATCACCACTGTATATGCATGGGTGGATGGGAAGACTATCACTACTGTGCGTATATGGGTGGGTTGAGGGCTATCACTAGTGTAGGTTTATGGGTGGGTTATAGGGCTATTACCACTGTATATGCATGAGTGGGTGGAAGAGCTATCACTACTATACGTGCATGGGTGGGTTGAGGCAATCACCACTGTACGTGTATGGGTGGGTGAGAGGGCTATCACTACTGTACATGTATGGGTGGGTGAGAGGGCTATTACTACTGTATATGCATTGGTGGGTGGAAGGGCTATCACTAATGTACGTATATGGGTGAGTGGAAGGGCTATCACTACTGTACGTGTATGGGTGTGTGAGAGGGATATTACTTCTGTACGTGTATGGGTGAGTGAGAGAGCTAACATCACTGTATTTGCATGGGTGGGAGGAAGGTCTATCATTAATATACCTGTATGGGTGGGTGGAAGGGCTATCACTACTGTACGTGTATGGGTGTGTGATGGAATACACGAACAGTGATGGCCATCCTCACTGTTCGTGTATTCCATCGTTATTGTACGTGTGTGGGTGGGCTGGGGGAACATAACCATTGTATGTGTGGGTGGCTGGGATCGTTAGACTTTTTATAGAAAAATAATTTATAGCTAGGATATTGTAAAGAGGGTAAATAGTTTTAAATCTCTATCAATTTATTCCAGGCAGGACGTAAGAAGTGTAATAGGAAGTGTAAATGGCAGAGGAAAGCAAAAATAAGAGTCCAAAGAGGTAGGTTGAAGTTTACTCAGCTAAGTATCTGAAAGTGGTTCGTGAGTCATAGATATGACTATACTCACGTATGTCAAGGAGCTCGTCCATTGGCTATTAGGTAACATGTGGGTGAAATGAAGTGTTTATTGGGTATAAGGAGTAGGTGAGGCATTAAGTTGAAAATGGCAAGAGCAACAATACCCACTAGAAAGGAGTGATAGAGATTAAAACGCTTTGGTCACGTTCAAAATACGGGATATAAGGGGTGCTAAACAATGTTGTTAAGAAAAAATGGAAGAAAGAAGATCTAGAGTAAGTTTGAGGAAGATTTGTTGAAAAGTAACAAGGAGGGTGTGGATAAATGAAAGAGGAAATTGGATCATAAAAATATAATGAGAATAAATATATGAATGCATTATATTTTTACTAGCGTAGAAGTCTAATGCAAATAGGAACTATGTACATAATCCACAAACTACTCTAGACTGCATTGCAAAAAAAATACCAATAAATGTTCGTTCCAGTTATTCACAAAAAATTTTGATACTATTATAAAATAAACATTTTGATGAAATTCATAAAAATATTTTATATTTCTATAACAATTCTGCAGTTTAAAATATTTTTAATCTGCAAATATGATTAGAAAATACAAGGCAAAATAACAACTGTATACTTAATACCAAATACATAGCTGAAAGTTAGACATTTTGTTAAATAGTTTCTATAAATATTGATAAAAGCCAGATAGAAAACATTTCTATTCAAATGACAGTTAATCATTTTATTTAATCCAATACTGGAATATAATTCTGATAATAGTTTCAGCTAAGCATAAAATGTTTTGTACCGGATAGTTTTTATTATATTTTAGTACGCTACTTCATAATGAACAAACCATATACATAAAAACGGGTTTAAAACTATAAACAAGTTTTATAAAAATTATAATTAATAAAGCCACAAAAATAAAGTATATTAATACGATACAATTTATTTATACAATTAATTGAAATGAAAAATATATAAACTTGAGTAGGTCTTAAAAATACTGTACAATGAAACTTTGTCAAAATAAAAATGTATATATGAAATATTTATTAGGAAAGTAAAATAAAATGTGAACACTAATAAAAGAATAACGTAAGATGAGAAAATACTCCCTTTAATAAAAGTCATATTAGAAATCATAGTATAGCTATAACATTATCATAGCTTTACTAGCGAACCCCTCGGCTTACCTGTTGGGGTGGTATTGGCTCTCGAGGGCCATTTGGGTTTAGGGGAATCGGCCCCATTACCCTCTAACTTCCCTTGGGACTTCAAACCTACCCTTAATATATTAACACTTGAAAGAACTTATTAAGTCCATTATACTTATACCATTATATTATTACATTATTGGTATACGTGTGGCATAAAAAGAAATAACACAAACAAACCATTCTAAGAATAATATTTAAATACATTAAAAAATCCGTAATAATTATATAATGTACTACAAGTCAGGCCTAGTATTTTATTAATGGGTGGTTTTAAGAATAATTGTCTACATACATGAACATTCAACTGTAGTTTCATTGTTCAGTGTTCACTTTCAATGTTAGATTGACAAAGCAATGTATGTATTTATTAATTATAAGCCAAGAGTAGACAATTAGGAGTGTGATGAGTGTAGATAATCGATTGTAGTCTTTGTTACTAACCAAAGCAAACATATTGTAAGGCAGGGCCATTTACTAACAACCCAACAGCAAAGGAAACCAACCCACTTAGAGCTTATTGTGGAATCCAAAGCGAGTAGTATTGGGCTGATTTTCCCCCCGGAAGTATCCTAACCCTGGAAACCATCTCACACGGACACCCCAGACTTCTCAAGTAGTGTTCACGCTGATGGCAACTATTCAGCACAAGCTGTGTTTATATTTAGAGGACCAATCAATCTAATCTCAAATTCCTTTATTGCCTTTAGACTTAAAGTAAGGATTGGCATGCGTCAATACAATAAAATTATAATTACAACTTGTAGTTTAAATCCTATATACTATTTTTAGAAAACTAACCAATTAAACTATTTACATTACTGCTTATCATTTAAATAGCTATGAACACTTTAGTAGGCATTACTTGACAAGTATGCTTTTACAATAACTGAGCATCCCCTACAATCCCTACAACACGACCCCCAAGTAGCGGGGTTATAGCACTACATGCAGTGCTGTTTATGATGTATTATTTATTATTATTCCTGGTATTTTATAAGTACTAGAAGTGTTTTTCTTGTATCAAGCTTCCTTAAAATCTATGTAATACAATTTTCCTAGCAGATATAATGAATATGGAATAACGTCAGCAGAGATATCACAAAAAATAAAATAAAAACAAAAATAAATATGGGAATGTTACCTGGTTTTACTTTGACAATTCTTTTGCTGTGATAATGCCAGTTGTAACCACAGGGAGATGGAAGGGTCATTTATAAATGACTTTGTCAATTCAAGCAACTTGTCAAACACTGCTTTCGGGTCCGTTTGTAAGCTACTTTTTGTTTAGTTTTGAGAAATTGCTCAGCAAGGAGTCAAAATGGTGGTAGTCAAGTAAAACCAACCAACACGACTTTTTGGTAAAGGCAAACTACTTAAGGTTTTGGGCAAAGGGAAATATCTACTCCAAATCTCCTCGTTTTGCAAGATATCCTACAACGTGCAAGGTGACTTAAATCTAAAAAAACCACCTCTTCGACTAGCTTTCCAGTTATTCTGAGACGAATTCCACCAATAACCAACCGGGCGTTAACTTGACACTGTATATATATAACGGTGGAAAAAGGTTTCTGGTATCAGACCCTATGACCGTCATCGGTGGAATGAAACTTCCTTGCAAGGAATGGACTATGTTGAGTCGCTTTCACACGGGTGTGGGAAGTTGCAACTACTAGAAACATAAGTTGGGAATGGCAAATGATCAGTCATGTTATTGCGGAATCGAAAACCAAACTATGGATCACACACTTATTGATTGGCCATTGCGTTCTTTTCACGGGCGGTTAGCTGGTCTTCAATTAATCGCAAAAGCAGCAGGTGTTGAATGTGGATTTAGCTCTGTGACGGAATATCAATATTGCAATACTCATGCAATTATTAATTGTTATTTTATGTATATATTATTTTATTAGTCTGATATTTGATTTTGTTATTCCTCATCCTTTTAATTTGATAGCTGGCCTTGAAAGCTATCCGATTTATTTATAGCTATATTTATGTATTTATATGTATACTATATATTTGTCACTTAGCTCATATACATTTATTTTCATTAATTAATTCCAGAATACATTATCGTTTATTATATTATGGTGGATCTTATAAAACTGTTAATGGTTGTTATTTTTAAATAATTTGGCAGGGGAAAACATTATTATCTTCTTTTAGTTAAATAACTCGTATTGTATTGCAAATAAGTCATTTACTATAAATGTTTCGATGCCATTTTTAAGGCCTGGGAAGCAATATAGCTTTTCTCTGTTAATGTCCGTGGCACATTTCTACTCTATTTTTAAAAGTCAAGCAATGAGATGCTTCCTTCTATGTACGAGACATAACTTATGACCAACACATACTCCCACTTCCTTCAATGTACGAGACATAATTTATGACCAACACCTACTCCCACTTTCTTATATGTACGAGACATAACTTATGACCAACACCTACTCCCACTTCCTGCTATGTACGATACATAGCTTATGACCAACACCTACTCCCACTTCCTTCTATGTACGAGACATAATTTATGACCAACACCTACTCCCATTTCCTTCTATGTACGAGACATAACTTATGACCAACACCTACTCCTACATCCTTCTATGTACGAGACATAACTTATGACTAACACCTACTCCCACTTCCTTCTATGTACGAGACATAACTTATGACCAACACCTACTCCCATTTTCTTCTATGTACGAGACATAACTTATGACCAACACCTACTCCTACTTCCTTCTATGTAAGAGACATAACTTATGACCAATGTCCTACATCTACTCCCAATATCTTCCTTGATAAACAATCAAACAATAGTTTTGTGAAGAAATATTATTTTTTACATGGGGTAAATTTATATCTACGAAATAAAATTTTATGTATTAAAAGAATTGTTTGTATTAGATGCAAGTTTACAGCATTCAACATGTCTCCACTCTCGTGAGAGCAATTCATATTTCAAGTTTAAATAGGTTTAAATTCTACAAAGACTCGTGTTCAGTAATAGTATATAACTTTAGTAAGTGAAGCGTTAATTTAATTTTAATTTATAAAAATGTCAAAGACTTCAACTTGTTGAACTAGATGTGCAAACTTTGTTTCTGAATTCTTTACTGCCCAACGTTAATAATTGAAGTTATACTTTTTGCGAATCACGTACAAGACTTCTTTCCTTACAATACTTAATTTAGCCTGAAACGGTACATAAATTTATTTTACAGTTTCGGCTTTGAATTTTTAAAGACCGATATAATATATAATTTTAGTATGAAATTGAGTTGTAGTATCTCATTTTATTTCCTATGCAGCTCCTTTTTATTAACATTACGAAACTGATATTTTAATATATAATAGTAACAGCCGATGGCCCTTTCATCATTACGGGGCGGTTCTCTACGCTTGCTTGACCTTCCCTCCATAGTTCTCTCTCTAAACCATCACATCATTATAAAAGCTCAGCCTGCTGCCAATCTTCCAGATAAAAAAGTATTAGATTCGATTAAACCCTGTAACTGTATTTTAGGAGGATGAAAAATAGTGCAATTATGTTTGAATTAATAGAGATGACCTTAAGCATGTTACAATGAAAACCAAATTAGCCAAGCTTTAGTGTCATTACTATATATTTTTGTATCAACTGTTTTGAATAAACTATTACTTTAAGATAATAAGATAATTTAGGAAGAAGTAAAGTTGATGGCCTGTTTGCGCCCACTCATACACGTACAGTGGTATTGACCCACCCGCCCAACCATACACGTACAGTGTTATTGACCCACCCGCCCACTCATACACGTACAGTGGTTAAATTAAAAATAATTACCGTACAGTGGTATTGACCCACTCACCCACCCATACACGTACAGTAGTATTGACCCACCCGTCCACCCATACACGTAAAGTGGTTAAATTAAAAATAATTACCGTACAGTGGTATTGACCCACTCGCCCACCCATACACGTACAGTGGTATTGACCCACTCGCCCACCCATACACGTACAGTGGTATTGACCCACTCGCCCACCTATACACGTACAGTGGTATTGACCCACTCACCCACCCATACACGTAAAGTGGTACTGACCCACCCGCCCAACCATACACGTACAGTGGTATTGACCCACTCGCCCACCCATACACGTACAGTGGGTATTGACCCACCCGCCCAACCATACACGTACAGTGGTGTTGACCCACCCGCCCACCCATACACGTACAGTGGTATTGACCCACCCCGCCCACCCATACACGTACACCTATTTACGTGTACACACACACACACACACACACACACACACACACACACACACACACACACACACACACACACACACACACACACACACACACACACACACACACACACACACACACACACACACACACAAACACACACACACACACACACACACACACACACACACACACACACACCACACACACACACACACACACACACACACACACACACACACACACACACACACACACACACACACACACACACACACACACACACAACACACACACACACACACACACATACACACACACACACACACACACACACACACACACACACACACACACACACACACACACACACACACACACACACACACACACACACACACACACACACACACACACACACACACACACACACACACACACACACACACACACACACACACACACACACACACACACACACACACACATAACCCGCTCCTACACGTACAGTGCTATTGCCCACTAAATACCACTGTACGTGTATAGGTGGGCGGGTGGGTCAATACCACAACTAAGTTATAGTTTCTGTGGTAAAAATAGAAGTAACATGAAAACATGCAAATTCCAATTAAATCAGCCCTGGATTTTAATATCACTGTACGTGTTTTACCTGGGTCAAACTGTTTTACGTTCACACTAAAAATACGCAATGTTTGAACCAGTATAAACATTATAAACATAAATAACTGTTCCATGTTTCAATAAATACACTGCAGTGATATAAATTCATTAGATCTTATAGAGCTAGTGATGCAAAGTTCAGGTTATTTTTTACATTTCTGTTATTTTTACCAATTCCCTTGGACCTTAAGCTTTAAAACAAATCTAATCAAGCTATTATATATTATTCCTAGTTTGAGGAAAAGGGGTCTATCCCTTTCGAATGGAATTTTGATAAATCCATTCTTAATGGGTCTCTGTGTTACATAACTAACTTCCCCCTCGATTTCATCAAAATCTGTTTAATAGTTCAGAAAAATTCGTGATGAATGTGTAGATCGTGATTATATTATATTCTATTATAAATTAAATTAATATATGGCAGTAATAAATACGCTCGGATAAAATATGTATATTTGTCAAGTTTTACACTTGGACCTGTAATTTTTAAATAAATACGTACTCTCATTTTCAAGTGAATATAGAACCGTCGGCATTGAACTATATCAATGCAATTTAAGCATAACTATTGCGCGGTTTGACTTACAAGGCCAGAATATTGCTTCAACGTCTGCTACGAAGTAAGACCAACAACTAAACATTTTCATAGCCCTAATTAACTATACAATTTATTATAATTTCATTGGTTGTATTTTAATATTGAAGCATTGTATCAATCCTAATGAATAATTTTGAAGGAAACAATAAAAAGTCTATTATAAATAAGAAATTATATCTTTATTTAACAAAATATATAATTTATCAAACAAATCTTCCGTGGAATCTGCTATTTTGTATTTGACTTGATGATATTTTCTTCACTTGAAGAACGCAATAGATAGTTTTTAATAATTTTCAATAATAATCAGGATTTAAGCATGATTGATTAATATATATTTTGTACAACTTCAAACACAACTATCAACTACTTTGAAAATGCTTGGAAATAAAATTGACCAATGATAATTGGCTAGATATAAAAATCGCAACACCACAACAGATAACTTAATTTATGTTTGAGAAACATTAGCATTAAAATGTCATGCACATGACATTACACATTGGCGCTAGTATTAGGTTTTATTTACACACAGAACTGCAAACTATAGTTAAATATAGCAAAATATTTGTATAAATTTTTAAGCATATTACTGGAAAAATCATTCTTAAGTTAAATAGCATACGTAAAACCAGGAACAGCAAAATGGAAACGAATTTAATCTAAACACACCTATTCTTTTCTAAAACAATTTTTTTAATAGTAATAATAAAAATACATATTTAACCAAACATTCTATTACTAAATTTAAAATGCGTCAATAATAATGGTGTGAAAATGCATAGTAGTATCAAGTTATGAATATAACAAATATTATTTGCTTTTTAAAACTAAAGGCTCATTTAAAATTGTACTTTTAAATCAAGAAAAAATCAGAATATAAAATATATATTGTATTATGTAGGGTGGATGAGGGGCTTGGAAGGAAGTTTACCATGGCATAAAGATCATGAAGGTGTAGAGTATGGATCTGGTGAGGAACTTTATATTATATTTACGTTGTGAGGCAGATCTACACAGTTTGTAGAGGGTTTTATGTAACCATGTATTAACTGTTTTGGAAAGGTTACCAATTATATCCATGTTTAAGGTAACGGTAGAGAATACACGTCATGTGTATTTGTTACGGATGATTAGCTCTTTACCGGTATGTAGGACATTTTGGACCTTTTCCGTTAATTCACTACCACTAATTTTTTATCACGATTACGGTAAGGTTAGGTTAGGTTAGGTTAAGTCAGGTTAGGTTAGGTTAAGTTAGATTAGGCCAGGTTAGGTTAAGGTTAAATTAGGTTACCAACTGGTAAATCCAATGATTGGCCTATTGCCGAATGCGCTCTCCGTGTTTGAGTTCTTGTAAAGCGATAAGATAAGACCAACTGGCTGACGGCCATGTTGGTTTTAATCTCACAAGACAAATTTTATTTTCAAACCGTTTAAAATGACACCTCATACACAACTTTTGGTCGATAAATAATGAAAAAATATGGATTGGCAAATACCATTGTTCTTACGGGATTAAAAGCAACATGGTTGACAGCCTCTACAGACTCTGAACGGAAAAGACCCGACATGTTTATTGAGAGACCAAGTACGTTACATCGATGAAGGGTGGGAGGTAAAACCACGATTTCCATTCCTACTTAGTATGAGATCTCGGTGATGTGTGTGTGTAGGAAAATGTATTCTGTAAGACCGCAAAAGGAAAGGACATTAAAAAGTGCAACGTCATTAGTAGAATTCCTTTCAAGTGAAAAAGTAGGCACACACCCCTAACTCTCCATTTATCTTTCTCACGCTGCTTTTGTCCTTAACTATCCAACTCAACCACCTCTTGTATTTTATGATATAATTATGTATTATTTCCATTCATGTTTTAAAACGGTTAGTTGAGTAAAGACTGTTTGCACAAAAATGGAACTAATACTAGTCACACGACCAAACATATAGTTATGAGTTTTGGGTAAGTGTGACTGTTTATTTATTAGTATATTTTGTAGAATTAGATTAAATTATTAATAGTATTTACTGGGGACTATTTTCTCTTTAGCTACTCTGCAAATTTAATGGGATTTTAGTTTAATCCAGTATGTATTACCTCAGAGGGACCTGCGATATTATATATAACTTTTAATTTGATGGTGATGAGAAGATAAATAATATATTGTTCATTATTATAGAAATACTTATGTAATTAAATATCATATTCAAAAATGTATCCACACTAAAATTGAGTGAAAATACATAAAAATTTAATTTTATGGTAAAATTCTGGTACATGAAAATACAGAGTATAAAAATTATACATAATATATTGTTCATATACAATTTTTTATTTCTCATTATAAGAAAAAGAAACATGAAATGTACTAATTAAAAATTGTATTTAAATACAGTAAATAGCTTATAAGTCAGGTTATTCTATGTCGTGACTGTTTTAATTCTACTTCGAAATCTTATATTCAGTATTTAAATCCTTTTTCTCCAAAGAGTGTAGGAACATTATAGGACCTATTTACTACCGATATGCTGAATAAACTGTCCAGAAACAGCTTTTCACGAAGCCTCAACAGCATTTTTATAGTCACCATAAACAGGAAATATCATTTTTCTAGTTTCAGTCCGAAACAAAAATGACCGCCCATTATTATTCATTTCAATAAAATAACAAATGCACATTCTAATCAAATGAGTATACACGTTACAGACTATGATAACACGTGGAAGTTGAAACTAAGAAAAGTCAGAGAGGAAAACAAACGAATATAACAGCAATTCAGGAGAACGGCGAGGTGCTTCACTGAGTGTGTGATGTGCTACCATTTGTTGATTGGGAGATCTTCATGTCTACAAAACACACTTTTTACCAGAATCCCGAATGCCCTTTTAGGATATCGTGGCTCAATTCTTTTTGGTGTATATTTTTTTAAATTGGTATTTCCACCGGTACATTTCTATGGATTATTTTTTATGAGGATAATATTGACTAGCTAAACAAATCGTAAAACTTGGGTAGGACCTCTATATTCTATTTTTACTTTTTTTCCTATTTAAGATTGATACATTGACTAGATTTAAGATTGTTTTATTTATTTATTGTAAGAAGAAATGAGTCTTCTGTCTATATCTGGTTTGAGGTTTACAGTAGACTCCATCTATCACTATGTTGCATAGTCTACGTGCGAAGTAAATTCCATATTTATTTTTTTTAAGATTTTGTATACAATTTTATTTTTAGAGTAAATTTGATTTAGTTTATATTATTCTTTTCCGTACCGCTAAAAAATCAAAGTTTATGTTAAATTATTAAAGGTGTATTTTAAATTATATAAACCAATTAAAAAACCTTCCAATAGTCCAAGAGGCACATGAATGTTAAAGGTATAGTTTTAACACTTTTTCAACTATAAATATGTTATATCAACCTTGGTTCGATTTTACGAGTTTCAATATAAGTTCCAGGCTTCGAAACTGTAAAACCTTTTATTAAAATGTATGTTCATTTTATTTATATAAACTACATTGTTGGTTCGTTCATGAAATAAGACAAATAAATATATGGTCAATCTGGAACTAAAGTCCAAATACCATTTGTACGGGTACGTTTAAACCTGGAATTTACAATGAAATAATCGCATAAAAATAATCTAAATGTAAAAATCATGTATATACTTTAATTGGTTAAGTTTATGGTTGTCGGTTGAATTATATTTAGGTTTAACCTAAAAAAACATACTTACCATCTCAACATTTGATGAGGCCTACTTTAATTAAAATGTATGATAGTGCATTCTGGGGCTCTTCTGCCAAAACACAAATTAATAGTGTCCAGGCTAATGATAGTTGTAGAGCTACATTTCATCTGTGGGAATCATTACTTGGCCTTCAATTATAATGTACTTCGTATCTACTTGTTCGGGTGAATCTCACTTTGTTTCCGGTGAAAGTTCACAGTCATTATACACGAGACAATTTTAAATTTTAATAAGAAATGGATTTGATTTTAACCTAAATACATCATATAATGGTTATTATTACCATCAAAAATCACAAGAATACTTTATATGGATACTTTTAACTGATTCCCGTAATAGTTTGCTTATTATTAGTGTCAGCTCTCACAAGAATACTTTATATGGATACTTTTAATTGATTCCCGTCATAGTTTGGTTATTATTATCACCAACTCTCACAAGAATACTTTATATGGATACGTTTAACTGATTCCCGTAATAGTTTGGTTATTATTACTGTCAGCTCTCACAAGAATACTTTATATGGATACTTTTAATTGATTCCCGTCATATTTTGGTTATTATTATCACCAACTCTCACAAGAATACTTTATATGGATACGTTTAACTGATTCCCGTCATAGTTTGGTTATTATTACTGTCAGCACTCACAATAATACTTTATATGGATAATTTTAACCGATTCCCGTCATAGTTTGGTTATTATTATTGTCAGCTCTCGCAAGAATACTTTATATGGATACTTTTAACTGATTCCCGTCATAATTTGGTTATTATTACTGTCAGCTCTCACAAGAATACTTTATATGGATAATTTTAACCGATTCCCGTCATAGTTTGGTTATTATTACTGTCAGCTCTCACAAGAATACTTTATATGGATAATTTTAACTGATTCCCGCCATAGTTTGGTTATTATTACTGTCAGCTCTCACAAGAAGACTTTATATGGATACTTTTAACCGATTCCCGTCATAGTTTGGTTATTATTATTGTCAGCTCTCGCAAGAATACTTTATATGGATACTTTTAACTGATTCCCGTCAGTTTGGTTATTAATACTGTCAGCTCTCACAAGAAGACTTTATATGGATACTTTTAACTGATTCCCGTCATAGTTTGGTTTTTATTATTGTCAGCTCTCCCAAGAATACTTTATATGGATAATTTTAACTGATTCCCGTCAGTTTGGTTATTATTACTGTCAGCTCTCACAAGAAGACTTTATATGGATACTTTTAACCGATTCCCGTCATAGTTTGGTTATTATTATTGTCAGCTCTCGCAAGAATACTTTATATGGATACTTTTAACTGATTCCCGTCAGTTTGGTTATTAATACTGTCAGCTCTCACAAGAAGACTTTATATGGATACTTTTAACTGATTCCCGTCATAGTTTGGTTATTATTATTGTCAGCTCTCGCAAGAATACTTTATATGGATACTTTTAACTGATTCCCGTCAGTTTGGTTATTAATACTGTCAGCTCTCACAAGAAGACTTTATATGGATTACTTTTAACTGATTCCCGTCATAGTTTGGTTTTTATTATTGTCAGCTCTCGCAAGAATACTTTATATGGGTACGTTTAACTGATTCCCGTAATAGTTTGGTTATTATTACTGTCAGCTCTCACAAGAATACTTTATATGGATACTTTTAATTGATTCCCGTCATAGTTTGGTTATTATTATCACCAACTCTCACAAGAATACTTTATATGGATACTTTTAACCAATTCCCGTCATAGTTTGGTTATTATTATTGTCAGCTCTCGCAAGAATACTTTATATGGATACTTTTAACTGATTCCCGTAATAGTTTGGTTATTATTACTATCAGCTCCCACAAGAAGACTTTATATGGATACTTTTAACTGATTCCCGTCATAGTTTGGTTTTTATTATTGTCAGCTCTCGCAAGAATACTTTATATGGGTACGTTTAACTGATTCCCGTAATAGTTTGGTTATTATTACTATCAGCTCCCACAAGAAGACTTTATATGGATACTTTTAAATGATTCCCGTCATAGTTTGGTTACTATTACCACCAACTACACAGTAATGGAGACTATTTCACATTTTCATTGTAGTTTTGGCAAATTAGTCTTGTACTAGCTTTCTAAGTACTTATAAAAATATGAATTAATAACTGTATAAGAAATATTAAACAAATTCTTAGTATACATTTTATTTAAAATCCTTATTAAAACCCCTACGAACAGTTATAATTTGTTCATATCGACTTGTAGACGGTGAACTTAATCCATAAATTCTTGGATGAAAGCCCAAGTTATATCTAACTTCAGATCGTTGAGGGAGCTCTACAACTTCTCGACTCCAGTTTAACTTATGGACGTACCATCCCGTTTAGATCTGCTACATTACCTCATGAAGTGTGTAAATAAAGTAGGCTCGATGTATTTATAAAGAAACCAATTCAAAAATTCTCTTTGCATTTTACAAGTTATAATCTTTGTAAGAATATAAAAAACAAGACGTTAAACGGAAAATAATAATGGATGCCTTACCTTTTGTTAATGTAAAAATTGTTTATTTATTGTATTATTAGATTGTATTACAGTCATTCATAATTCAATTAATTTGTGTATATACCACCTTCAACTGACCAGAGGAACCAACACTAAGAGTTCTTATGAACATATTCATAACCAATTGATATTATAGTATGGTTATAATTACTGGCTACATTCCCATATATATATATAATTTACACAATTACTCTCACACTCTTTATTAAGGCTGCTGCAAATAAAAATTTTAAGTTATGTACGTGCTACAATGACGAATACGTTTTTAAACAATTTCCTCTTTATTTTATTTTATTTATCATACATTACAAACGATGCAATACATTTATCATGACTAAGTATTTTTTTATAGTTTTTGTTATTTTCCTTGTTGTTTTCTATAATTTCTCTGACAATTTCTCTTATTAGTGCTGACATTATTTTTGTATTGTGTTTATCACATGCCTATATGAGATAGGCATTAATATTTTTTCTTCATAAGCAAATATTCTTATTATTTTTTTTTACATACAGCCATCTTGTCTATACTTATTGGTAATTTATTAGTACTGAATTAGTAGTGTACTATTATTTTTTTTTTTTTTTAAGTTAAAGATCGTGTTATTTAACCAGGTGAAGTTAGGGCTAAGAAGCCCTCTCTAACACTTAACCTGGGAACCAACGGCTTTACGTGACTTCCGAACCACGGAACCACATTTGAAGACATCAATGATAAATTAGTACTGAATTAGTAGTGTACTATTAATTTTTTTTTTTTTACCTATTCCAGGACAGTGGTACACTTGTGGACATTAAGATATATTATAATTAAACCATCTCGAGGGTCTTATATGTGTTCTATGGCACATTTGATGCCATTAATATGTGTTGAGATAGTTAACTTGCTTCTAGCTTGTATTTTATTCGTTCAAACAGTTTGTAATCGACTTTTTTCGAGAGCCGTCTGCCTTAATTCCCAGCTTAAATCGAGGAAATGTGTCCTGGAAGAGGTTAAGTTAAAGATCGTGTTATTTAACCAGGCGAAGTTAGGGCTAAGAAGCCCTCTCTAACACTTAACCTGGAGACTAACGGCTTTACGTGACTTCCGAACCACGGAACCACATTTGAAGACATCAATGATAAATTAGTACTGAATTAGTAGTGTACTATTAATTTTTTTTTACCTATTCCAGGACAGTGGTACACTTGTGGACATTAAGATATATTATAATTAAACCATCTCGAGGGTCTTATATGTGTTCTATGGCACATTTGATGCCATTAATATGTGTTGAGATAGTTAACTTGCTTCTAGCTTGTATTTTATTCGTTCAAACAGTTTGTAATCGACTTTTTTCGAGAGCCGTCTGCCTTAATTCCCAGCTTAAATCGAGGAAATGTGTCCTGGAAGAGGTTAAGTTAAAGATCGTGTTATTTAACCAGGCGAAGTTAGGGCTAAGAAGCCCTCTCTAACACTTAACCTGGAGACTAACGGCTTTACGTGACTTCCGAACCACGGAACCACATTGGAAGACATCAATGATAAATTAGCGTTCTTTACCACACAGTTGAGATAGCTATATCTCCTCAACATTTTTGAACTCACAATTATTTAAAAACAACAATAAGTACGACATCTGCTTTGACATTTTTATCTCAATAATAACCAAAAAATAAAAATGTTTACTGTTTATTTTGAAAGAAAGATTGGTGATATATTTTTAATGTTTTTTTACGTTTTGAGAATGTTTTGCCTCAATGGCTTATTTTAAGGCAAAACAACCCATTAAAAATGTATTAATTGGTTAAAAATAGTTCGGTAAAAATATTACATTATTTGTGCAATATTTTTGTATAAAAGTGTAATGTTCTTGTAATATTTAATTTTCATAACATCATGCTCCGATGTAAACATTGTTAGAATAAGAATGATGTACTCAATTAAGTTTTTACTCTGTTTTTCATATTATGGAAAATAAAAAGATACATAAACGTTCAATTTTTAATTGGCTCACTAAAATATGTAACCAAAACTATTTTCGCTGGAAAATAAAATATTAATGATTAATATAACCGAGGTAAGTAGGCCTATTTAAGTTAACTGACTACTACATCTTTACTAAATATGGCCAATTTACTGTATAATGGGTTCCATTAATCAGGAAAGCCTCTAACGTAATAGTGTTCAAAATTACGAGCGATTTTGTTCCGTTTATTATTAGAACGTGTACTTTATTTAACATTTTATTTTTTTTTACTTATATCATAGGTTCTTATTATAAATTGTTTTACTATATAAAAAATATTATTCATTTTCAAATTTAAAAAGACAACTTAGTCGTAGACTACGTTCTAGCAAGTTCATCCAAAAACATAAAATATACCTGGCATAAATGCTAATTCGTACTACAAAGAAAAAAAGAGAATTAAAAAAAAGAGAAGAAAAAAAGAAGAGGCCTCCGGTCCCTTTTCATAGCCGCGGCGTACGCCTCTATAAATAGATAACAATTAATGTACGTCTTCATACATATTTAGTAATAATTGCGTGTATCCTTGAGGATTTGGGGGTATAAGAGATTCACACATCAGCTTGACACATTTTGTGTACCGTTAGATGTGACCTCTGTCTCTTTATTGTCTGTGTTGATACACGAACGATATCAACATACATCCTGTTACTTTAATTATTATTTATAGATAGAGTTTATTGTAGTTACTTTGTGTAGATAATAACTAAAACAAGCTTAAAGTTGTTATTTTACTATACACTAATTTAAATAAAAGCACTTAAAGTTAGACATAACTATTATTATGTATATTACTATTATATGGCAGCATTAATGCCGTATGCTTATAAAGTAATAATATATATATATATAATATTACTTTATATTATTATAATTTAGTATAATATATTATATTATATAAGTAATATTATATATTTAGAAATGAAAAGTAAATATACTCATTTAGTGAAAACATATTATTATATGCCAAGTCAGGCAATATGTAGATGGTGTTCATTAAGCAGCCATGCATTATTATTGTTGTTGTTACCTTTCTACGTTGGTATAGGTATTGAACCATATTGTGGCAAAAAATTACAGTTCTCTGGATATTTTTTTATATTTTACCATGAAACAAACTTTGGCAACTGTCACAAATTACTCGTAAATTTAAAGTTCCATGAGGCAACAATCACTATCTTCTGAGGCAAATAGTGGGCGTACTCTTATCAGTGATTAGTATGATTTGTTTAATTATTATTTACATAATTACTTATAGATTTACGAATTGTATTGCTTAATATTATTTAAATGATTCCTTTAACTGTGAAGTAATTTTTTCAAAAATGCCATTTATATATTACAAGAAAATATACATTGAAATATATTGTAATATAAATATCGTACTTAAATAATACATTTTATTCAATATTAGACATTTTATTTACTACATAATAAAAAAAACTAACTTAATATAATTAATCATTTTTAACTTATAAATTATCGCAAATAACTTAAACCAAATTTGATCGCAATATAAATTTATTTACAACTTACAAGGTCGAAAATACCAATTTTTTATAATAATTAGTGGTTTTGATTTATTCACTTTCAATTTACTATTTTCCTACATGATATTTACTAAGCAACAAAAAACTGTGCTATTTGTGTGGAAAATCGTAATTTTAAGTGTTTACATTATGTAGGAAATATTACTAAAAACGCTAAATTCTTCACCTCATTACGGCGTGATTGCATGATGTAGTTGGGGCTTGTTCAAGACTTGAGGTGAATTAGCTGCGCAAACTTCACCCCTCCCCTCCCCCCATAGCACCGATGTTTACGTAAAATTACTTAATCAAGGTAAAATAGCTCTCTGAACTTTTCCATTAAACTTCACAATCACCATGTTGTATTTATATTTATAAAATTATAAATTATATTTACTGTAACTTAAAACATATGATTGATTATGTAAGTGTGGAATTAGTGTGGATGATATTTGTAGTCTTGTTTTCAACTGATTTCGACTTATGCTCAGAAAGATCTATTTATTTTTAGGCCAAATTAAGGGACCTACAGCTTTACGTGGAATCCAAACCAGGTGGTATTGGTGTGATTTTCAGCTAATTGATAAGCCTTATACTCAGTTATCTCCCCTGCATATCCCCGCCACTGACTACCGCCCTACTACTACCAGCCGACTCTAGACTTCTGTAGTAGTGTCCACGCCGATAGCAGCCTTTCGGACGCCATATCAGTACTAAGAGGAGCTGCATAGCTCCTGTCCCCTACAATCTTCACACCAATTTGTCCCCATGAAGCTGGGTTACAGCAGTGCACTACTAATGTCAAAAAAAATTTAAATTTGTTTGTTGGCTTTAAATTGTTTACCATCGTTGGTTTGTTTTTTACATTTCCTAAACTGTTATTGTTGGAAATGGCACTGCCTTTTGACGTGTAAGAAAATACCAGTCATCTGAAGGCTAAAGTGAGTTAACTCATAAGATTGTAAGAAACATTTAACGATCTAATTGGTTAGTAGCGTAGTTGATTAAATCCAAGCTTCATAAGCTAAAGGTTCTCAGTTCGATCGTAATCAGAGTCATAACAAATTTTGAAAGAGTTCAGCTGATAGCAACTGGCTGTTAATTTGTCATTGGGTTATTAATTAATGACATTTTGTAAGGAATAGTCAGCCTTAGTTTGTAATAATGACTACATTCACTCATTACACTTATTCGAAATCGATATTCGCCCATATCTTGACAATAACTGACATCTTACGAATAATTAAATAAAAAATATAATAAATACATGAACACTTTTAAGATAAGATCCACTCTATCAGAAAATTCACTGTTTATGTAGACTTATATAACATCTAATAAAAAATTTAAAACAACGTCTATGATCTGTGAACAATTCTTTTAATTTTTTAATAAAAGAGAGGCATCTTCATCATTACAATGATATCATACAGAGGGGAAATATTGATGCACTGAGAAATATTGATATAACAAAACTCATTTTTTTAATACATTAGTAGTAGGGATATGGGCGTTCTACATAGTCCGATGGCTAGTTTTCGTCCAACGGCGAGTCGGAAAGGTCAGTTTTTTTTAACGAGGTTCTAATGACCTTAACGAGTTTTTAATGAGGTTCTAATTGACCTTAACGAGTTTTTAACGAGGTTCTAATTGACCTTAACGAGTTTTCAATGAGGTTCTAATTGAACTTAACGAGTTTTTAATGAGGTTCTAATGACCTTAACTAGGTTCTAATTGACCTTAAAGATGTTCTAATGATCTTAACGAGTTTTTAACGAGGTTCTAATTGACCTTAACGAGGTTCTAATTGACCTTAACGAGTTTTTAATGAGGTTCTAATGACCTTAACGAGGTTCTAATTGACCTTAACGATGTTCTAATGATCTTAACGAGTTTTTAATGAGGTTCTAATTGACCTTAACGAGGTTCTAATTTACCTTAACGAGTTTTTAACGAGGTTTTAATTGACCTTAACGATGTTCTAATGATCTTAACTAGTTTTTAATGAGGTTCTAATTGACCTTAACGAGGTTCTAATTGACCTTAATGAGTTTTTAATGAGGTTCTAATTGACCTTAACGAGGTCCTAATTGACCTTAACGAGTTTTTAATGAGGTTCTAATTGACCTTAACGATGTTCTAATGGTCTTAACGAGTTTTTAATGAGGTTCTAATTGACCTTAACGAGGTTCTAATTGACCTTAACGAGTTTTTAATGAGGTTCTAATTGACCTTAACGAGGTTCTAATTGACGTTAACGAGTTTTTAATCAGGTTCTAATGACCTTAACGAGGTTCTAATTGACCTTAACGATGTTCTAATGATCTTAACGAGTTTTTAATGAGGTTCTAATTGACCTTAACGAGGTTCTAATTGACCTTAACGATGTTCTAATGATCTTAACGAGTTTGTAATGAGGTTCTAATTGACCTTAACGAGGTTCAATTGACCTTAACGAGTTTTTAATGAGGTTCTAATGACCTTAACGAGGTTCTAATTGACCTTAACTATGTTCTAATGACCTTAACAAGTTTTAATGAGGTTCTAATTGACCTAAATGAGTTTTTGATTGACCTTAAAGAGTTTTTAATTGACATTTATGAGTTTTAATTGACCTTAACGAGGTTCTAATTGACCTTAACGAGTTTTCAATGAGGTTCTAATTGACCTTAACGAGTTTTCGTCCAACGGCGAGTCGATGGTGGGGGAAGGTCACGTGACCGGATCCAAGATGGCGGACCCCAGTCCTGCCAACCTGTTGGGAATTTTCCCTCCCAAAATTTCCCTCAAATTACCCTCAAATCCCCTTTTTGTACTATATAAAATACACTATTAGCCTTGTTATACTATATAAAATGAACTTTTTTTCTCACATAATACTATATAAAATACACTCTCAACCTAACTATTACCATGTTATACTATATAAAATACACTATTATCCTTGTCATACTATATAAAATACGATTATTTCAAGATGGCGACGTCATCCAAGATGGTCGCTCCCGCCAAATTTCCTAACCTCACTTTTCCCAAATTTCCCTCCCAAATTTCCCTCCAAAGTCCCACGTTATACTATATAAAATACACTCTGTTATACTATAACAAATGTAATATTTCATATACTCTATGTAGTTTCCTTCGTACACCCTTAGCCTACGATTCATGCGCGAGGAATTGCTACATGAAACAGCTGTGCATTTGCACAGAGTGCAATCGCTACCAGCGCTCCCAGCAGCAATTGCCTAAAACATAAATTTTTACCATGTTATACTATATAAAATACACTATTATCCTTGTCATACTATATAAAATACGATTATTTCAAGATGGCGACGTCATCCAAGATGGTCGCTCCCGCCAAATTTCCTAACCTCACTTTTCCCAAATTTCCCTCCCAAATTTCCCTCCAAAGTCCCACGTTATACTATATAAAATACACTCTGTTATACTATAACAAATGTAATATGTCATATACTCTATGTAGTTTCCTTCGTACACCCTTAGCCTACGATTCATGCGCGAGGAATTGCTACATGAAACAGCTGTGCATTTGCACAGAGAGTGCAATCGCTACCAGCGCTCCCAGCAGCAATTGCCTAAAACATAAATTTTTACCATGTTATACTATATAAAATACACTATTATCCTTGTCATACTATATAAAATACGATTATTTCAAGATGGCGACGTCATCCAAGATGGTCGCTCCCGCCAAATTTCCTTTCCTCACTTTTCCCAAATTTCCCTCCCAAATTTCCCTCCAAAGTCCCACGTTATACTATATAAAATACACTCTGTTATACTATAACAAATGTAATATGTCATATACTCTATGTAGTTTCCTTCGTACACCCTTAGCCTACGATTCATGTGCGAGGAATTGCTACATGAAACAGCTGTGCATTTGCATAAAGTGCAATCGCTATCAGCGCTCCCAGCAGCAATTGCCTAAAACATAAATATATATTAAACAAATTAGACAAAAAGCTACCAACCCCGCGTGGTCCAGTGGTTAGCGTACCCGACTCAACAAATATATCCCAGTTCTGCATTATCTGGTATATCTCTAATATTTAATTTATCAATTTCTTGTGGGTCGATCCAGTTAAAGTCAGAATGTAAGTCGTGTAAATGGCCGGTGTTGTGGTATCGGCCGTTTTATTAACCCACGTTGTGTTAACCCGGGTTTTATTAACCCACGTTGTGTTAACCCGGGTTTTATTAACCCACGTAAGGTTAACCCAGGTTCACCTGTGTTGCTATAACCTAAGTTAGCCCAACCCAGACTATAAATAGAGTTGTTTTCTAAATTCTTTATCATTTTTAAACATGAATTCGAATGAACAAGATCTTGCATCAGCTTTGGCTTCCACTGTAGCTGAGAAAGCTGAAGCCTTAAAAATGTCCTCAATTCAAGGTAACGATGCACATAGTGAAGTTGGGAGGGATCTAATGTCATGGTTACAGTTTAGTATAAAAAACTTGAATGGTGCAGCTGACCATACTTATGGGATCACTTACGATAAAGGAAGCGAACAATTTAAAATGGGTACACAGTCAGTTAAATTTGAAGGAAATAACATCTTGATTGACGGTAAGGTATATCCAGGGTCATCTGATCTATTCGAGTTAGTTTTTATGAGGAAACCCATAAAAACATCAATTAAAGACTATAGAGATGGAGATTTGGATTCGTACAGGAAAATGTTGCTGCAAACAAAATCCTATATAAATCCTAATAATGGAATGGTGAAAGGAAGCAGGGGTCTTAAGTATAAAAACATTATTAAACCTTTAATTAACGGTTTAACACCAATAAGTGAGGAAAGTAGTACAATGTATGTAAATAATCCAGTAGACAGTACTTTTTGTCCTAGGAAACGTTCAAAAACTCCAGATAGGTTACCTGTAAAATTAGGTAGCTATCACGTGGATGAGATTGAAAACAATTCACTTGATGCAGATAAGGGTGGGGAGACGTATAGTTCAAATGAGCAAGATTACTTTGATAGTAGTTCAGACGATGGAAATGAAATGGATGAAGTAAAGAGGCAAGTATACAAGGATGTTTTAAAATTTTCAAAGGTTAATTACTCGAGCTGGGACGATCCTAATCAATTAGTAGACAGGTTGCGTTTGTTGATTGCCTCAAAAAAGGCGGGAAACACTGACCATGACAGGGAGATTATTACAATATTAGAAGAACTTAAAGGAGCGCGGATTATTAAAGACTATAATAACTTCCAATTGTAGAAAGAAGCATTTATAGACTTAAGTTTTAAAATTTAACGACTCCTAATAAGGTTTTAACTGTTACTGTTTCAAATAGTTGCATACTACAACACATGTACTATCAATGGCATGATATAAAATACAGATACAAAAATATTAAACAATAAAAGACTTACAAAAAAAAAAAAAAAAAAAAAAAAGTTTGTTTTAAATAGTAAATCTTTAGCTTGAAAATAGTCTGTTTTCAAAAAGTATTTGTTATAAACAATAAATGTAGGTTTTCCTAGTAATCGCAAACGTGTGTCTAGCTCTGAATGTTATTTTACAATTTTTATCTGCAGACTGTTTGGTGTGACGTAATTGGATGGGATGTAAGTACTTGTTTCCTAATTAATAACATTGTTGTGTGTTCTTGGAGAAATTCAACATGAGCCTGTCGTTTCTATGTGTGATACTACGGTCTCGTAATCTGTAGTTCCATGGTGTGTGGGCTCTGGGGTGGTCTAATGGTCCGTACTCCAGTGTGTATTTGCACAGAGTGCAATAACCATAACGTCGAGGTGAGGGCGGCCCAAATTCAATAAAAAAAAAAAAAAAGCCCGACTGTTCTCTAAGGCAGCCGTAAAACGCATAAGTCCTGAGGTGGTCCTGCAACTTCGGGCTGGGTTAAACTCCGTAAGACCTTGGGTCGCAGTCCGGGCCCTCGTACGGTACGTTTATTTGGATGTGTGTATATGTGAGCTCTGGAGTGACCTGACGATCCGTAACCCATGAATGGTTGAAATGATAGATAAGATTGATTTTTCAATTGCATCAACTGTGGTATTTTGTAACCTTCCAATCGCTTTCCTCAACTTGAACCAAACTCTTGCGTCACCTAACCTGTCTTGCTTAGTGCTAACTTAATTTCAAACATAGAGTGAGAGACACGTTTATTATTGCTAGATAGGGTCTCCGTACCAACAGGTTTATTTGGCCTAGGCCTGTTGGGAGCCTCGACCCGAGGTACATCACTCCACATTTCCAAAACTTAGATAAATATAAACATTAATATGAGTGAGCCTCAAAAGTAGTGACCCCTGAGATGGTAGAGGAGGTTGACGTTCCTTCAGGGGCTTTTTAACTAACATTCTACCGGTCAATTTCCATGTATGTTTTCGTTGTGTGGTCTTGTAATTACGGATATAAGAAGTAGCCTAGTACGTACGTTGTTGGTTTAGCTACACTTTTGTTGGATATGAGAAGCATGGAAAGAGCTTTAAAAATCTTGTAATTAGAGTTATATAAGGAGAATCAAGAAAGCCTAGACAAGGATATATAGTACAATAATTCCTATCAAACTGGTGGATTTCTTGTGTAAAAGTAAGTGTTTATGTATTTTACTATATTACACGTGACACACGAGACAAACTTCATGTAGAACAATCTAAACATCAGACTTATGCTAAATGGGTTCAGAACATGTGTCTACAAAACAACGTGGATGTGAGAACTTACATGTTTCAAGGTCGCTCTCTTGAGCTGAGGCAAGTAATCATCGTCTTGCGTAATATTATGTCGGTAGGTTGACAATCTACTCACCGATCGAGTTCGCACAGGTTCAGCCTCTGCAATGTCAGCAGACTGGTTTTTTACTCATTCAGTGTAAGGAGCAGTTGAGTGCTGCTTTTATTTATCATCAAGCTATGTGAAGTAGGTTCGGTATTGTTGAACCTTAATTATAAAGATGAAATATGATATGTTTGGTAAGCTACAGATCTGGTAGTTAATGGTTACATGTATAAAGGGATATAACGTTTAAGATAGTACGATATATAGGCTGATCACTAGTAGTGCTAATCGCAGGACCTCACTAGAGTGCCCTAGTTTGTCAGTAACAAGTGGTTCGGGTTCCAGATCATCTAGTTTGTCCTAGATACGCTAAGGAAACCTTACACAAGTCAACATATAATTCTCATTTATTACTAATAATGATTTGAAACAACCTGATAGGATGTCCTAAGCTATTAAACATCTCCGTACCACAGGGGTATATGGTCTAGACCTGTGAGAGCCTCTTTGTTTACCCTTAAAAATCAAAAGAGTGACCTCTGAGCTGGTAGAGGAGGTTGACGTTCCTGCAGAGGCTTTCTACTAACAGTCTACCGACCATACAGGGTGAGTATCTACGTAATATGTTTGTGCATGCTGAAGTAGTAGTTAAGCCTGTAGGTTGTCGTATGGAAAGGTGGCAGGATGGCTACCAACGTAATGAGAGATGGTTGGGGCTTATTACATGGGCTTGTTTCTCCGTACCACAGGGGTATATGGTCTAGACCTGTGGGAGCCTCTTTGTTTGCCCTTAAAAATCAAAAGAGTGACCTCTGAGCTGGTAGAGGAGGTTGACGTTCCTTCAGAGGCTTTCTACTAACAGTCTACCGACCATACAGGGTGAGTATCTACGTAATATGTTTGTGCATGCTGAAGTAGTAGTTAAGTCTGTAGGTTGTCGACACTATACGTACCTCGATAAGGCTGCAGCCAGGTGCGCATTTGCACAGAGTGCAATCGATTGTGTATGTGGTGTGTTTGTTCGTGAGTCACTTAGTTATGAATTGGGCGCAATTCAATCAAATTAAAAAACAACCTTGTGTCCGAGTGGTTCCGCATCCGACTCTTAGCCCACTTCTCTCTGATTTCGATACCACAACACCGGCCATTTACACGACTTACATTCTGACTTTAACTGGATCGACCCACAAGAAATTGATAAATTAAATATTAGAGATATACCAGATAATGCAGAACTGGGATATATTTGTTGAGTCGGGTACGCTAACCACTGGACCACGCGGGGTTGGTAGCTTTTTGTCTAATTTGTTTAATATATATTTATGTTTTAGGCAATTGCTGCTGGGAGCGCTGATAGCGATTGCACTTTATGCAAATGCACAGCTGTTTCATGTAGCAATTCCTCGCACATGAATCGTAGGCTAAGGGTGTACGAAGGAAACTACATAGAGTATATGACATATTACATTTGTTATAGTATAACAGAGTGTATTTTATATAGTATAACGTGGGACTTTGGAGGGAAATTTGGGAGGGAAATTTGGGAAAAGTGAGGAAAGGAAATTTGGCGGGAGCGACCATCTTGGATGACGTCGCCATCTTGAAATAATCGTATTTTATATAGTATGACAAGGATAATAGTGTATTTTATATAGTATAACATGGTAAAAATTTATGTTTTAGGCAATTGCTGCTGGGAGCGCTGGTAGCGATTGCACTCTGTGCAAATGCACAGCTGTTTCATGTAGCAATTCCTCGCGCATGAATCGTAGGCTAAGGGTGTACGAAGGAAACTACATAGAGTATATGACATATTACATTTGTTATAGTATAACAGAGTGTATTTTATATAGTATAACGTGGGACTTTGGAGGGAAATTTGGGAGGGAAATTTGGGAAAAGTGAGGTTAGGAAATTTGGCGGGAGCGACCATCTTGGATGACGTCGCCATCTTGAAATAATCGTATTTTATATAGTATGACAAGGATAATAGTGTATTTTATATAGTATAACATGGTAAAAATTTATGTTTTAGGCAATTGCTGCTGGGAGCGCTGGTAGCGATTGCACTCTGTGCAAATGCACAGCTGTTTCATGTAGCAATTCCTCGCGCATGAATCGTAGGCTAAGGGTGTACGAAGGAAACTACATAGAGTATATGACATATTACATTTGTTATAGTATAACAGAGTGTATTTTATATAGTATAACGTGGGACTTTGGAGGGAAATTTGGGAGGGAAATTTGGGAAAAGTGAGGTTAGGAAATTTGGCGGGAGCGACCATCTTGGATGACGTCGCCATCTTGAAATAATCGTATTTTATATAGTATGACAAGGATAATAGTGTATTTTATATAGTATAACATGGTAATAGTTAGGTTGAGAGTGTATTTTATATAGTATTATGTGAGAAAAAAGTTCATTTTATATAGTATAACAAGGCTAATAGTGTATTTTATATAGTACAAAAAGGGGATTTGAGGGTAATTTGAGGGAAATTTTGGGAGGGAAAATTCCCAACAGGTTGGCAGGACTGGGGTCCGCCATCTTGGATCCGGTCACGTGACCTTCCCCCACCATCGACTCGCCGTTGGACGAAAACTCGTTAAGGTCAATTAGAACCTCATTGAAAACTCGTTAAGGTCAATTAGAACCTCGTTAAGGTCAATTAAAACTCATAAATGTCAATTAAAATCTCTTTAAGGTCAATCAAAAACTCATTTAGGTCAATTAGAACCTCATTAAAACTCGTTAAGGTCATTAGAACATAGTTAAGGTCAATTAGAACCTCGTTAAGGTCATTAGAACCTCATTAAAAACTCGTTAAGGTCAATTAGAACCTCGTTAAGGTCAATTAGAACCTCATTACAAACTCGTTAAGATCATTAGAACATCGTTAAGGTCAATTAGAACCTCGTTAAGGTCAATTAGAACCTCATTAAAAACTCGTTAAGATCATTAGAACATCGTTAAGGTCAATTAGAACCTCGTTAAGGTCATTAGAACCTCATTAAAAACTCTGTAAGGTCAATTAGAACCTCGTTAAGGTCAATTAGAACCTCATTAAAAACTCGTTAAGGTCAATTAGAACCTCGTTAAGGTCAATTAGAACCTCATTAAAAACTCGTTAAGACCATTAGAACATCGTTAAGGTCAATTAGAACCTCATTAAAAACTCGTTAAGGTCAATTAGGACCTCGTTAAGGTCAATTAGAACCTCATTAAAAACTCGTTAAGGTCAATTGAACCTCGTTAAGGTCAATTAGAACCTCATTAAAAACTAGTTAAGATCATTAGAACATCGTTAAGGTCAATTAAAACCTCGTTAAAAACTCGTTAAGGTAAATTAGAACCTCGTAAAGGTCAATTAGAACCTCATTAAAAACTCGTTAAGATCATTAGAACATCGTTAAGGTCAATTAGAACCTCGTTAAGGTCATTAGAACCTCATTAAAAACTCGTTAAGGTCAATTAGAACCTCGTTAAGGTCAATTAGAACCTCGTTAAAAACTCGTTACGATCATTAGAACATCGTTAAGGTCAATTAGAACCTAGTTAAGGTCATTAGAACCTCATTAAAAACTCGTTAAGTTCAATTAGAACCTCATTGAAAACTCGTTAAGGTCAATTAACCTCGTTAAAAACTCGTTAAGGTCAATTAGAACCTCATTAAAAACTCGTTAAGGTCATTAGAACCTCGTTAAAAAAAACTGAC
Source organism: Stictocephala bisonia (assembly GCA_035578905.1). Classification (NCBI taxonomy): domain Eukaryota; kingdom Metazoa; phylum Arthropoda; class Insecta; order Hemiptera; family Membracidae; genus Stictocephala; species Stictocephala bisonia. The sequence goes on along the minus strand of JAQJVL010002911.1, from coordinate 34,422 downwards.
CTTTCCGACTCGCCGTTGGACGAAAACTCGCCATCGGACTATGTAGAACGCCCATATCCCTACTACTTACATTAGAACCATACAAACATAAAAGTTATTTTTATGCCAAAACCAATGTATAGCCTACTAGTTATTGAATAAATATTAAAACTGCTTGGTCATACAGATCATTGAAACTGCTTGGTCATACAGATAATTGAAACTGCTTGGTCATAAAGATCATTAAAGCTGCTTCATTAACGTCATGTTAGTAACGAACTTTTTAGTACGAATGCTCTTTAAAGTACCAATATTGTATGTATTTTCTTTGAAACAAACTCTATGAATGGCCAACTATATAAGAGTATAGTAGTAACCATTAAGAAATGTAGTTGAACTATTTACAAAATATATTTTATATTACTAACACTTTTCTGATAAGCTTTAATTCGTTTAAAATAGTGAAATGCCTGGTACTGATAATGATCATTGGAATCATAAAATGTAATTAAAATAACACGCTATAAAATCATTTATTGGCAATAAGTATTTATTTATGTTTTTATTTGTTATTTTATTTATTAATTTTTTTTACTTGTTTATATCATAAGGAGAGTAAATATCGGTAAAATGGTGTAGACTACAATGGAAAAAAAAGATTCTAAATGGTTAAATACATTCTTAATACGCACGGGATAGCATATGTTGCTGGAGACGACACAAGACTTTGAATAAATTAGCCCTACAAACTCAAGTCCTCCACACCAATGTTCCCCCGAAATTACTTAATCAAGGTAAAACGGTGTCTCAACTCTCTCATTAAGTTCTACAACAGTCTTAATTTACCTTTTAGAAAAGTAAAGCAACAAAATTACTCCTTTTTATATGACAGAATATCTTAAAGTTTTAAAATAAGTGGTAAATAATCTACTTGGGTTAAAGAAGTCAACAATATACTTCATATTTTCCAGTAAAAATTATGTATTCTAAATATTGACCATGTATGCTTTTAAACCCATTTTGTACTTAATCGACAAGTTTCGATGAAGAAATTTGTATTCAATAAAAATTGTTGAAGAAAAACATCATCCCAAAAGTAATCTGAAGAAAGATAAAATAGTCATCCTGTAGAATTGAACTGAGTTTACAATATTCAAATTTGTCAACATAAGAAGCAATTTGGGCTTTGTAGAACTTGGAAATCGGTACAAAAAATAATAATTGGGAATTGTTTTAATTTGATGGAAAGACTAAATTATATTTGTCGTGGTATAGGTTGTAGTCTTTTCAACACTCGTTATATTTTTTAAGAATTAGAAACAGAAGTCTTTGTATAAGAATTCCAAGTCAATATTATTAATAACATACGAGATATTTTCCAATTGGACGGTAAAGTCATAACTAACTTTCATAAAAACAATTATTTCTTTATGATAATCAAATTGTACATAACTATACTTACTACTAAACTTATTCATGTGACTAAGTTTCATTTAGTAAAGTTGATTACTTTCTTATAATTACACATTAAAGAGGAAAAAATATTCACATTAAATATTTATCCCCAGAACTTTTACTAAAACGTTATTAGGGTTATTAGCTGTCCTCATATAGTTTTGTTAGACTAACGACCACTACAACACCACTTTACACCAACAAGTGTAATACAGAATACACTAATGTCTCTTCAGAGACAAAGGGTTCGCAGATTCCTTGATTGCTATTTTAATTTCTGTTGAAATGATGAGTTATTATCTATTTATATATTTATGATTACTCAGGTTGTAAATTATAACTATCTAAATAAGGGTAAAATATAAACGTTCTTGAGAACTAAGTTAAACTTAGTATAAATGTAGTGCCATATTTCTTATAATACAACTTACTTAAAACATTACAAATAGTCGAATAGAACATACGAAGTTGTAATATAGATACTCTTAAAACATTTATGTAGTTTAGCACTAAATGATTGTAATTATACGTAATTATTATGAATACTAAAACACAGTATTCGTGGACAAGATGGTGGTATTGCTTTTCGGTAAGTTAATTATTTCCCAGTTTTGTAATCAACCAACTCTACACGTGATGACACACTCACCAGCTAGTAACTAATCAAGGAACATTAGTACATTCAGTTGAGTCAGCCAATCAGTAAAATGACAGTGCGTGTAAACAACAAGCCTTTTGTGTCCTGCTCAACAGTTAAATAGATTTACACTACACGTGATGACACGATCACCAGCTGGTAACCAATCAAGGACCAATAGTACATTCAGTTAAGTCAGCCAATCAGTCTAATGACAGTGTGTGCTTGTGCAACAAGCCATTGTGTCCCGGTCAACGGTTAAATAGGTTAACACTACATGTGATGACACGCTCACCAGCTACTAACTAATCAAGGACCATTAGTACATTGAGTTGAGTCAGTCAATCAGTCTAATGACTGGTTGAGTTTGTGGGCAACAAGCTATTGTGTCCCAGTCAACAGTTAAATAGGTTTACACTACATGTAATAACACACTCATCAGCTAGTAACTAATCAACGACACATTCATTCGAGCCATCCAATCTGTCTAATGGCAGTGTTGTGGGCAACAAGCCTTTGTTTCCTGGTCAACAGTTAAATATGTTTACACTACATTTTATGACATGCTTATCAGCTAGTAACCAATCAAGGATCATTAGTACATTGAGTTGAGTCAGCCAATCAGTGTAATGGCAGTGTGTGTGGACAACCAGCTATTGTGTCCTGGTCAACAGTTAAATAGGTTTACGCTACATGTGATGACACGCCACCAGCTAGTAACCAATCAAGAACCATTAGTACATTCAATTGAGTCAGCCAATCAGTCTAATGGCAGTGTGTATGGACAACCAGCCATTGTGTCCTGGTCAACAGTTAAATAGGTTTACACTACGCGTGATGATACGCTCACCAGCTAGTAGCTAATCAAGAACCAATAGTTCATTCTTTTGAGTCAGTTAATCATTATAATGAGAGTGTGCGTGGCTATTATGTTCAGGGCAACCGTTAAATTGGTGTATATTCTATGAAATTATTGAGACCCATCCCCCCACCAAAGCTGGTAAGCGTGCCAACCGGAGGATGGCTCAAAACAAGTCGAGCGATGGGATCACGGGTGGCAGTTGGAGGGTCAAAATAACACTCGGCAGCTGAGCAAAACTGATTTATTACCAAGAAGCAAATATTAAATAATCAAAAAAACGGCAGAAGGCCACAATATTAATAGGCAGAAGGCCACAACCCAATTCGCACTTAAATAATAACAAACACTAAAATTAACAAGATACTACACATTAATAACAAACGCTATAAATACCACAAACTCTACAAATACCAAAATTGCCAAAAAACAACTACATGGCCTATCTGCAGCCCAGCCAGAGACACCCAAAACGTAAGACAATTTATTAGGCCCCAAATAAAAGTGAAAATTTAGAAAACGTCTGGAAAACAATAATTAAACCGGCAATTTAGCCCAAATCCCATAATTCCACCGGGCCAGGGAGTAAGCCGGAATCCCTGGGCAGCTCCGAATTAGACGTTAAGTCAAGGCACAATAATCCCCTTTTGGTGAAAGTTTAAAAATTAAACAATTTGAAAAAAAAATATAACACGGTACCGTTCTAGTAAAAAGTCACTTCAGGACAACTATAATACAATTAACAACGAACAAATAAATAACGATCACTAGGCCTAAACATAACAATAAATAATAACATAACTTAACCATAGGGACCTAACCAATATAAACTCTACAAAATATAACAACAAATAAAACTAACTAAATAACTAACAATAAATATCAACATAAGCTTTTTTCCTCTTTTTTTTTCTCAAATTTGAAATATATATATCTCTAGCAATGTCCCCATGGCTGTGTTGCATCACTTTTCTAGTTTTTAGGCCTAGGCCACATAAAGTTCCACAAATTTTTTATTCTCTTCTTTTTTTTTTTCTTTATATCACATTAGAAACCCCCAGCTCAGCCGCCGGGAAAACAAGATGGAATACACTAACCTGAGGACAGGAGACTTATACCACAAAGATGTAGAGCGGGTAGCGGGCGCCTCCAGGCTCCAACATGGTCCTCAGGCCAGGCTAGCAGTGCAGAATGGTCGGCAATCCCCGGACGGCAGGCCGAGGGCAGAAACGTCCTACTCAAGGACCCTGGACTGCAAGGCAACCACAGCGCATTAAAAACAGTCCAGCCACAACAACAAAAATATTACACATAACAACTGAAAATATAAGGTTGCATGATTTTGCCAAACTGAACATGAAGAGACAAACAAGAACATGAGTGGAGCAAACAAGACAATGACAGATTACCTTTAGGCTATGAATAATTTAAACCAATTTACAAATTTAACAAATTATAAAAGACGTAATTACGTATGTGGACTTAAAACGACAAACTGAAACTAGGCTATGGATACAGGGGCAAAATGTTATACATGAAAATCAAACTAAAGATAGGCTAGGTTATTGTCAATGAACAAAAATATGATATATCGGTAACTCCAACTGTAAAAAGGCTCAACAAAACATTATACAGAATTACTATTGACAATAAAGGCAGATATAAAAAGCATTAACGGTAATTAACGGTAAAAATTAACATGGAGCACATGGCTCAAACCTAGGTTAACAAAACTAGACAAAGAAAATACAAATTTAACAAAACCCTGAAAACACAACTAAGCCCGATTAATATTTTCAATGAAACAAAAGTATTTTCACCAAAAGGGTGATTAGATATTAAAACTTACAGAATGAACACTTACGTTTTAGTGTCTCTCAGCCGGCAACCATGACTTGACGAAAGCAGCCAGGAAACGACTAGAAAACCTGGCCAACCGGACCGACTCAAGCTGGAACACGGAACGACCGAGTCCAACGGCCACCAAAGTACGCAAATCGCCGGGCAAAAGCGAATCTCAGGCAGCCTGGCAGACAACGACGAAAAAAACGTAATGTACCGGTCAAAGACCCGGTACATTATGACTAACTAATCATTAAATAATTGTTTCAGTATTTTAACATATTCCTTTTTTGAATGCAAAACTACCACAACATATTTTAGGATGAATTTCATTGAGGTATTATTTTTAATAAAATGCCAACAAAATACCCTCTCAATAATAATAATAATCCTTTATTGCCATCAAACTGTACAGCATTGACAAAGTCATAATTATAGCTATATATTGCCAAGGCATTCTGAATATAATTTAACCTAACATAAAATAAATACATAACATATTAAACTATTAAATAGGGTTAGCGAAATATCTTTAAAATATTTGTAAATATGGGAAACTAACTTTTTGCAATGCTTATCTTCTGTTTCGATTATCCTTCAGGTTACCCAGGGGAAGGAGCCTCAGTACAGTTTCACTAAGCACCTCTGTTATCTGGGGTAAGCATGAGCTAATCATATATAGTACTTAAAATTCAACTAAATCAAACTAAAAAATTCGTCAATTGAATAAATGGGTTTCTAAGTAGCTAGCAATAAAATCTTATCAAGAAAACTTTGGGTTGATATTTTTGAACTAAAGTGACAAGTTTATTATATATTTTTAAAATGTTTATTACAGTGTGGCTGGATAAGCTCTTATTCAGTCTGTGGAAACCAATCACAGCCCTGTTATTGTTACGAATTTCATATTTACAAGTTTCATTGAAACGTAAAAACTTTGGACGATTTAGAATGTATTGCATTGTGTCATACAAGTATAAATTAAAAACCGTCTGAATCCCAGTGCTTATGAAAAAAGTGTTCTAAACTATTTGATTTTGTCATGATTCGGATTGCCTTTTTTTGAAGGAGGAGTATTTCATTAGCTCTGCTATAATTACCCCAAAGAATAAGTCCGTACTTCATAATCGATTGGAAGTAGGCGTAGTATGCCGATATGATGTAGCTACTGCTAACACATAAGGTGAGGCACCTTATTAAAAACAAGGTCCTTGATAACTTCTTGGATATGTAATCTATGTGAATCACAACAAGTCTATGACTCTACCATAATCACAAATATTTTTAAAAACATAAATAAACCATGGAGCGATATAACCCGCGTTGTCAACAAGCAGGCCCAGGCCTACCACAATCTAGAGGCCTCTATCTCAATCCAGTACAAAACCACAAATGGATGTGTATGGTTAAAGCCAAGTGGTTAAGGCCAGTTATCTCTCCATTCATGTTTCCAACCCCATAATGTCTGTAGTTACATTATGTATCAGTTGTCCTTATATTTTACTGTTTTAGTTTTATGTTTTCTCGACATCTCTCCCTTCCAAAATGTTTATGGACTCTGCCATTTCGGCTTAATCGATATAAATATGTTGAGCCCATGTTGTTTCTTGAATCGCTCAAAAATATTATTCTTCAAAAACATATAATTTTTAGGATTAGCAGCTTCATGTTCTAACCATCTACACGTCTTGAACACTTCATATCCCATCGACAATGTCTTTGCTGATAATAACCGTCTACACCTTAAATATATAAATATAACTAGGTGATCAATCATGTACAAGCTATTATCCTACCTGAAAATTGTTGGTAAGCAAATAATAACATGTTATATAGTACCGATGCACAAAATATCTATGATTTATATCCAAATACTATCCCACAAAAAAGATAAGGGAATGTCACATTTAGAGTATTTTTTGATAAGCAAGTTCATGAGTGCTATATTTAATTTAGGCCAATTGGAATGAAATATAATCAACAATGTTATATCAGCACTAGTGGCACATTGCTGTAATCCAGCTACTTTGGGGAAAAGTGTTGTTAATATTGTAGGTAATTGGTTATTTACTTTTTCCCCTAATACTGACACGACGTGCGCTCAGTGTTTGCCATCGACGTGGACGCTACTGGAAAAGTGTGGGTTATCCGTGTGTGATGGTAAGGGACCGGATTTTGTATAGAGGAGAAAATTGAATATCAGGCTTGATAGTCAGCTAAATATCAGACCAACACTACGTTGTTCAGATTCCACTTAAAGATTTAGGTTTCTTAGAGACTCTTGCTATTGAGCTATTAATGAATTGCTCTTTCAAATGAACAGCCCACCTTTGTATCAATGACTACACTCGCTCGTCTACACTCATCACACCTCATTTTCCCCATATCTGTACGTTTGGTGTTTTAATTAATGAGCAATAATGAATAATAATAACGATTGTTTATATTTAGCTATAGGGTTATCCGAATAATTTTGAGTTCACATATTTAGTGTTTGGGTTCCCTATATTTACCAACTAACCAACAACATGAAGAGAATACTTTCGCTTATAACCCACTTACGCATATGATAACTGGGGTTACAATGTTTATCAGGGATACATTTCTTTTCTTAGTATTTAATATTAGTATTTAGTGTTTAATGTAACATCTGGATAGAGATCGAATTAATGTGAGGCGTGAAAAGGTTTATAATTGATTTTTTAAATTTGACTTTTAAACATTTTAGTTAATTAAAAAAAATTATTATAAAGGAGTTAAAAAGATCACAAGATAGTAAATTAAATGCTTTAGTATTCACTATTTAATTTTAATATAATTACAATAAAACTCGTCTACAACCTACGTATGGTTAAATAAATGATCACATGTCTTTATCAAGTTAAACAAGATAGTAGCAAGTTGTTCCTTGTTGCTTGGTGGAATATATGTAGCTCGGGGTAACTGATACGGCTCCCTCGAGAACAATTCATACACGTTTGGGCTATTTTAATAGATTGTTTGTCATACATGATGTAGGACCTCTCTCTTGTAATTTTCGTACTAATTTCTCATGTAAATGGAAAAGGTTTCCAAAGATATAACGATTTTGAAATTAAAACTATAATCATGGTAGTTTATATACTTACTTAGATAAGCATATTTACATTTTAAGACTAATATAAGCGAATAACAAAATCAGCCCAATAATAGCACTTTAAAATAATACTTTAAATATTTTAGGAACAAGCTCAATAATTAGATACCACCAATAATGTAATACCACCCCTACAAACAGTGCCGTGATGTCTGTGGAGTAGGCAATGTGTATGCTGTACCTATTTTGCGTTCACCAGTGGCAGGCGCTCTCCATCATGTAGAAGATTGTAAGTGTGGATCTATCCAAGGTTGTAATATCACCCCTACAAACAGTGCCGTGATGTCTGTGGAGTAGGCAATGTGTATGCTGTACCTATTTTGCGTTCACCAGTGGCAGGCGCTCTCCATCATGTAGAAGATTGTAAGTGTGGATCTATCCAAGGTTGTAATATCACCCCTACAAACAGTGCCGTGATGTCTGTGGAGTAGGCAATGTGTATGCTGTACCTATTTTGCGTTCACCAGTGGCAGGCACTCTCCATCATGTAGAAGACTGTACGTGTGGATCTATCCAAGGTTGTAATATCACCCCTACAAACAGTGCCGTGATGTCTGTGGAGTAGGCAATGTGTATGCTGTACCTATTTTGCGTTCACCAGTGGCAGGCGCTCTCCATCATGTAGAAGATTGTAAGTGTGGATCTATCCAAGGTTGTAATATTACCCCTACAAACAGTGCCGTGATGTCTGTGGAGTAGGCAGTGTATGCTGTACCTATTTTGCGTTCACCAGTGGCAGGTGCTCTCCATCATGTAGAAGATTGTAAGTGTGGATCTATCCAAGGTTGTAATATCACCCCTACAAACAGTGCCGTGATGTCTGTGGAGTAGGCAATGTGTATGCTGTACCTATTTTGCGTTCACCAGTGGCAGGCGCTCTCCATTATGTAGAAGATTGTAAGTGTGGATCTATCCAAGGTTGTAATATCACCCCTACAAACAGTGCCGTGATGTCTGTGGAGTAGGCAATGTGTATGCTGTACCTATTTTGCGTTCACCAGTGGCAGGCGCTCTCCATCATGTAGAAGATTGTATGTGTGGATCTATCCAAGGTTGTAATATCACCCCTACAAACAGTGCCGTGACGTCTGTGGAGTAGGCAATGTGTATGCTGTACCTATATTGCGTTCACCAGTGGCAGGCGCTCTCTGTCATGTAGAAGACTGTACGTGTGGATCTATCCAAGGTTGTAATATCACCCCTACAAACAGTGCCGTGATGTCTGTGGGGTAGGCAATGTGTATGCTGTACCTATATTGCGTTCACCAGTGGCAGACGCTCTCTGTCATGTAGAAGACTGTACGTGTGGATCTATCCAAGGTTGTAATATCACCCCTACAAACAGTGCCGTGATGTATGTTGGGTAGGCAATGTGTATGCTGTACCTATATTGCGTTCACCAGTGGCAGGCGCTCTCCATCATGTAGAAGACTGTACGTGTGGATCTATCCAAGGTTGTAATATCACCCCTACAAACAGTGCCGTGACGTCTGTGGGGTAGGCAATGTGTATGCTGTACCTATATTGCGTTCACCAGTGGTAGGCGCTCTCCATCATGTAGAAAACTGTACGTGTGGATCTATCCAAGGTTGTAATATCACCCCTACAAACAGTGCCGTGACGTCTGTGGGGCAGGCAATATGTATAAGGTTTTGTAAAAACTACTATCATATGAGTTATATAATTGCTTATATACTATGATATTCTGGTTGATAAATTAAGCTGTCTAAAAATAGATAAATCATAAAGTTAATCCCACACTGTTAGTAGTTAAAGGTGTTTAAAATCCCTTGTCATGACGTGACTTCCTAATGGCAGTTAAACGTCGTTAGGCCAAACAGTCCAGTCTGCCAATCAGTTACTGATGTACTACCACTGGTTAATGAGCAACGTCTCCATGCTCACTGATCAAATGGTAATTATGCTGATTCAACGACCAGCATCAAGTATTAAGTTATGATTTTCATTAGTTATTTCATCTGGGACACTCTTTATTTATGATTAATATAAACTTAATCATATTTAATACTAAATACACAGTTATTGTAAACTAAAAAAATTAATAAATTATAGTTAAAAATTAAATAATTTATATTTAGTTTATACTATATTAATTATTATTTTATTGATAATTATTAACATCATTATTGATAATAATTATTTTTTATTATTACCAAAACTATTAATTACAATATTATTGATAACACTCATCTATCCCACAACTCAGTACTCAAGTTTTCCTTTACATGTACGGTTCAGAGAGCTCAGACTATCCCAGTAGATTTGTACAAAATATTATATAAATATTTACATCTAGATTACATACAGAAGATTCTAAATATGTGACACTTTTTTCTTTAGATCACTGGGAAAATGAAGGCTGAATTTAAAATATGAACTTTTCGTTTCCATACAGTTTCTTGCTACCAAACCAAATTTCAAAATGTTGCATGATATTTTCGTGAATTGACAATATTTTCACGATACAGTAATATGCTTTTTATTGTGTGAAAATCACGGTCTTCTCAAAAAAATTCTAAAAAATCGATTGGCATAACTTTTAGTATTTCCGTCAAATGTAATGTTAATTTTATCATATTTTTTAATTTTGAGTGTGTGTTTTTTTCACTGAATACTAATTCAAAAACCATTTTGACCTATAATAATTATTTCTTTAATTAAAGCTGAAAACTACTGTTACAGTGAATCGCTATTAGAGGCCAATACGTGGTCATTATAATCAACAACCTTTAACCTCGTAAACCGAATTGACCTGTATTCCTACTGAGGGACGGTCAGTAGGTCGTTCCGAAGTCCAGGCACCCAAATTTAACGCAAATTACGAATTTGCGTTGAGTAAAAAAGACATTAGGGTATGTTAGGTTTATGATGGTTAGGTAAGTAAAAAAAATATTTTTTGGGTCGAAAAATAATTTTATTGAAAACCCAATTTATTTTATTCGAGTTCAATAGATTCGTGTTCACATAAAAAAATAATATATAAATTAAATCAATTCTGAAGAAGTACGATTTAAAAAATTCTTTTTGCTATCAGATAAAAAAATAGTTTTTATTTTTTCTGTAAAAAACTGCGGATTCAATTCAACGTATTCAAGAGATATAAACTCATATTTCACATTTTTTTAACAGCAAATCAAAGAGCTCTCTTTCAATTTGGCAATACTGAAGGACCATAGTTAAGAAACAAACAGAGGTCCCATCCAATAGTAGTACGCTGAACTTGAGTCGAGTTAATGTTCGTTAGTGACCTCTGTTTCTGTAATCAGTGGAGGGACATTACAAGTAGGAACAATACAATTATAAGGGTTAATGAATATGAGTGTTTTAAAAGTTTTAAATTGATAACAAAGTATATATTTATAATTAAAATGTGCATTTTTAGATTTATTTTCTGTGTTCCTCCATGAAGCTGAAGTCATTCTCAACAGGTTTTTAATGTGACTAGAGTACTTAGTAGATAGGTAAATCTGTTTAAAGAAAGTGACATGACTGATTAAAAATTACAAAAGAAAAGGCTTACAATCCATTGTAACTGGAAAAATAATTCTGATTTCACAAACTGAGAGAAAAGAATATAAGGATATTTAACACACTAGGTACTAGATAATATACATGCAGGATTGAAATATTAATGACAAATTTACAACTGTAAATATAAATTCTTCTATTTCATATATGAAATACAATAGAATATATCATACAATTATAATAGAACAAAAAATTTAAAATTTTAATAATATTTTAGTAAAAAAAAACCTAATATTCAAAAGAATTGTAAAACGAGTAATGAATTATATAAAATATTACTTAAATATTATCAAGTGAAATAATAAGAACATCCTTTAGGCACAAGCCCATCTAGAATACATATATCTAAAATAAATTAAATAAAACCTTACTTCAAAATATATTAAATATCTTGTAAAAATGAAGAGTGCTGGAAACCACTTTTACTAAAAGGTATATAAAAAATACTTATGAACATATTTCATTTGCATGGACATAACCATGTGTAACTAAAATGAAATAACTATAATATATTTTATACAAAAAACATTGCTTAACACTTTCCAATATATATACCACTATTTCAGAGTGTGTAAATTTATACACTATATTAGCAATGGTCCGTAGTGTTTTTCTTCTTCTTTTTTTACAAAGTACTATATAGTTGAAGAAAACTGCAACTGTAAGAGGGTTTGCCAGTGTCAGTAAAATCAAATGTCTCTGCTTTTCTCAGTCGTTTTTAACCCAACAAAGTTTATGGCAGATATAAAAGTCATCCATTTTACTGTCGCAACGTCTTTGAACCAAAAGTTCCTGTTCAGCTGTAAGCTCTGTTTCTCAATATATACAATTTGAGCCCTCATTTGGCGTTCTAATTAATATAGTGTAAGAAAACTTATTATGAAAAAATTATTGCATTCGAAATATTTTATTTAAAAACACAACAATAGACGTGACTAACAAAAATATGCAAATATATATGATACATTTCTTATTTAATTTTGATTACGCATATTGACATAAACTATTGAATCAATTTCTATCTGCAAGGTTGTTTATAAAATGTAAATTAATACCCTTAAGGTGCTGAAAATTTGCTTTATATAAATTGAAAGTGTGCACATTTTCTAATTTATATTCATTTCAGTTAAACCTCTAAAATATATTTGCAGATTGTTTGTAAGAATAACAGTACTTTTTATCATTTTGTTAGTTCTATTTAGAGCAAAGATATCACTATTTAATTATAAAACTAATTCTGTTTCTTAGTATGAAATACAAATTAAATATCTAATATAATGATAATGAATTAGTTTTAAATAAAACAATAATAAGTTTAAAAGCAGTGAAGACTGAATACAGCTACATGTAGCACAACATAATTGGTGAAATAATTATCGTATGGATGGACTTGCTAAGCATTTGTTATGAATATGAGGTTAGTAAAAGGAATATTATGAAAGGAATTAATAGATGAGACATCAGCATCACCAAACTTATCTGAGAAGGCGAGTCCAGTGGTACAACATATAGTAAAATATGTAAGATACATAACGAAACACAAATTTTCAAAATACCATGGCTCGTAAAACAATAAATATTATTTTTAGTTACCTTCAAATAGCCATTTAAATCAAAACCAACAAGGACATGACAAAACATTAAATACAACAAAAATTTTTTTTGAGCAATCTTTAGTTTGATACGCAATAAGACATAGGTTGATATTTGAAAATTTTACTTGCATCAGTTTTTATTTTCCATTTTTTTTTTTTTTAATTTTTTAAGTTTTTAAAAATGGAAAGATAAATGACTGAAGTGTAGTTTTCTGAAATGTCATGTCATTCGTAGCATCGGGAGAAAGTTTAAAATTCCTCCGACGAACGTAACAGTAACAGCAAGGAAACTTCAATAACCAAAATTCCTCCTACGAACATAAGATTAACAGCAAGCAAACTTCAATAACTACAATTTCTTCTACGAACGTAACAGTAACAGCATGGAAACTTCAATAACCAAAATTCCTCCGACGAACGTAAGAGTAACTGCATGCAAACTTCAATAACCAAAGTTCCGCCTATGAACGTAAGAGTAACAGCATGGAAACTTCAATAACCAAAATTCCTCCTACGAACGTAACAGTAACAGAAAGGAAACTTCAATAACCAACATTCCTCCTCCGAACGTAACAGTAACAGCAAGGAAACTTCAATAACCAAAATTCCTCCTACGAACGTAAGAGTAACAGCAAGGAAACTTCAATAACCAAAATTCCTCCTACGAACGTAACATTAACAGCAAGGAAACTTCAATAACCAACATTTGTCCTACGAACGTAAGAGTAACAGCAAGGAAACTTCAATAACCAAAATTCCTCCTACGAAGGTAACAGTAACAGCATGGAAACTTCAATAACCAAAATTCCTCCTACGAAGGTAACAGTAACAGCATGGAAACTTCAATAACCAAAATTCCTCTAACGAACGTAACAGTAACAGCATGGAAACTTCAATACCCAAAATTCCTCCGACGAACGTAAGAGTAACAGCAAGGAAACTTCAATAACCAAAATTCCTCCTACGAACGTAATAGTAACAGCAAGGAAACTTCAATAACCAAAATTCCTCCTACGAACGTAAGAGTAACAGCATGGAGACTTCAATAACCATAATTCCTCCTACGAACGTAACAGTAACAGAAAGGAAACTTCAATAACCAACATTTGTCCTCCGAACGTAACAGTAACAGCATGGAAACTTCAATAACCAAAATTCCTCCTACGAACGTAACAGTAACAGCATGGAAACTTCAATAACCAAAATTCCTCCTACGAATGTAACAGTAACAGCATGCAAACTTAAATTAACAAAATTCCTCCGACGAACGTAGCAGTAACAGCATGGAAACTTCAATAAACAAAATTCCTCCGACGAACGTAACAGTAACAGCATGGAAACTTCAATAAACAAAAGTCCTCCTACGAACGTAACAGTAACAGCATGGAAACTTCAATAAACAAAATTCCTCCTACGAACGTAACAGTCACAGCAAGGAAACATAAATAAACAAAATTCCTCCGACGAACGTAACAGTAACAGCATGGAAACTTCAATAACCAAAGTTCCGCCTACGAACGTAAGAGTAACAGCATGGAAACTTCAATAACCACAATTCCTCCTACGAACGTAACAGTCACAGCAAGGAAACTTAAACAAACAAAATTCCTCCGACGAACGTAACAGTAACAGCATGGAAACTGCAATAACCAAAATTCCTCCTACGAACGTAACAGTCACAGCAAGGAAACTTAAATAAACAAAATTCCTCCGACGAACGTAACAGTAACAGCATGGAAACTTCAATAACCAAAGTTCCGCCTACGAACGTAAGAGTAACAGCATGGAAACTTCAATAACCAAAATTCCTCCTACGAACGTAACAGTAACAGCAAGGAAACTTCAATAACAAAAATTCCTTCTACGAACGTAACAGTCACAGCAAGGAAACTTCAATAACCAAAATTCCTCCGACGAACGTAACAGAAACAGCATGGAAACTTCAATAACGAAAATTCCTCCGACGAACGTAAAAGTAACAGCATGGAAACTTCAATAACAAAATTCCTCCTACGAACGTAACAGTAACAGCATGGAAACTTCAATAACCAAAATTCCTCCTACGAATGTAACAGTAACAGCATGGAAACTTAAATTAACAAAATTCCTCCGATGAACGTAACAGTAACAGCATGGAAACTTCAATAAACAAAATTCCTCCGACGAACGTAACAGTAACAGCATGGAAACTTCAATAAACAAAAGTCCTCCTACGAACGTAACAGTAACAGCATGGAAACTTCAATAAACAAAATTCCTCCTACGAACGTAACAGTCACAGCAAGGAAACTTAAATAAACAAAATTCCTCCGACGAACGTAACAGTCACAGCAAGGAAACATAAATAAACAAAATTCCTCCGATGAACGTAACAGTAACAGCATGGAAACTTCAATAACCAAAGTTCCGCCTACGAACGTAAGAGTAACAGCATGGAAACTTCAATAACCAAAATTCCTCCTACGAACGTAACAGTCACAGCAAGGAAACTTAAATAAACAAAATTCCTCCGACGAACGTAACAGTAACAGCATGGAAACTGCAATAACCAAAATTCCTCCTACGAACGTAACAGTCACAGCAAGGAAACTTAAATAAACAAAATTCCTCCGACGAACGTAACAGTAACAGCATGGAAACTTCAATAACCAAAGTTCCGCCTACGAACGTAAGAGTAACAGCATGGAAACTTGAATAACCAAAATTCCTCCTACGAACGTAACAGTCACAGCAAGGAAACTTAAATAAACAAAATTCCTCCGACGAACGTAATAGTAACAGCAAGGAAACTTCAATAACCAAAATTCCTCCTACGAACGTAACAGTCACAGCAAGGAAATTTAATCAAACAAAATTCTTTCGACGAACGTAACAGTAACAGCATGGAAACTTCAATAACCAAAGTTCCGCCTACGAACGTAAGAGTAACAGCATGGAAACTTCAATAACCAAAATTCCTCCTACGAACGTAACAGTCACAGCAAGGAAACTTAAATAAACAAAATTCCTCCGACGAACGAAATAGTAACAGCAAGGAAACTTCAATAACCAAAATTCCTCCTACGAACGTAACAGTCACAGCAAGGAAACTTAATCAAACAAAATTCTTTCGACGAACGTAACAGTAACAGCATGGAAACTTCAATAACCAAAGTTCCGCCTACGAACGTAAGAGTAACAGCATGGAAACTTCAATAACCAAAATTCCTCCTACGAACGTAACAGTAACAGCAAGGAAACTTCAATAACAAAAATTCCTCCTACGAACGTAACAGTCACAGCAAGGAAACTTCAATAACCAAAATTCCTCCGACGAACGTAACAGAAACAGCATGGAAACTTCAATAACCAAAATTCCTCCTACGAACGTAACATTAACAGCAGGGAAACTTTAATAACCAACATTCCCCCTACGAACGTAACAGTAACAGCAAGGAAACTTCAATAACCAAAATTCCTCCTATGAACATAAGATTAACAGCAAGGAAACTTCAAAAACTAAAATTAATCCTATGTACGTAAGAGTAACAGCAAGGAAACTTCAAAAATCAAAATTCTTCACATTTAGGGCCACCCTGTCTTTATGAGTAGAATAATTTAAAAGATTTTTATATCAATATGAGGCATTAGAGACTGGTAAAATGAAGTGTGACATTACATACGCTGTTGTGCGTAAATGTCTCAAAACATATACCCTTCACCCTAAAAGTGCCATTTAGAGTCAGCTGATAAATTTGAAAATAATTTTCTTGAATTCTTCGGAGTTAAAAAATTTAGGGTTACCGTTGGAGTAAATCTCCCACTTCATTTGTTTAATCAGTACAAGTAGGTGCAGGGGTGGTTTGTAACACCCTTGTATATTGGCTGCAGTATAAGCTTGGCCTTTCAAGACATAGTCTTTATAGTTGAACCAAATATATATTCAATTAAATGTGTATAAAATTGAGGACTGGATCGTTCCCTGGTCCCTTAGGTAGGACTTTGGGATTGCTATAAAAAAAGCAGGTGTGAACAACGATTTGTTGTTAACAACTTTGAAAGTGAATTTTGTGTAAGACTTTGTTTTTCTTATGTATTTTGTATGCTTATCTGTATGTAATAAAATCTTATGTATCTTATGTAAAATCTTAAGATCTTATGTAATAAAATTTTTATTTGGTAAATATTACTAAACCACACAGTGGAATAATTATGAAGTTCTTAAGATAACGTTTCGAACTATACGTTGTAAATATTTAATAAGAATACTTGAATAATAGATGTTAAGAACCATGGACATCTATATAGTCTGATTATATTGAGCTAATATGATACTATTAGTTTAAAAATAATTCTCGATGAAGACTATTAGTATAAGAGTCTCGTGTTATGCTTTTTTATTCAAGTGTTCCATAAAGAACCAAAATTGCAAAAACGCTTCACAATAAGGATATTGTAAAGATTTCTACTTAGTGTAATGATGCTGAAAGCATAAACTGACTAGTTTAGCATTATTTCCACGAGAAATGAATTTTATTATGACACGAGAAATGAAATGACCGGAATAATTGGTCAGTGGAAAGATCAGAGGGTTAAGTTTGCATAAAAATTTAAAAACAATGAAAATCAACAGTCAGTTGGTTTTTAAATGACAGTAAAATCAAACTTATTTACTTGTCATATAATAATAAAAACAAAAACATGTTATCACATGCACATTTATTAAGACGAGAAATTACTTTTATACACTTTGTAATCAATGTATATTTTTACAAAGCAAACTAAATAATCGCCTAGTAAAGTGTTTATGAGAAAACAAATCAAAGAACGCCCTTACTATAGAACGTCAATATTTCCATTTTTTTCTGAATAATCTTATTTTTTAAAACTACATTGTTCATTTTAAAAGGGAACCAATTGAAAATAACAAATCCTTACAGAATATATAGCAATATTAATATTAAAATCATATATAAAAGAAAATACATAAACAATAACAAAGTAGTCACTGCACCAGTGACTGTTGAATGATTGCTCTTACTAAGGTTCATGTAATTGTACAGTACAGAAAGGTTTGTATAGTTTCTTCGTCCATCGTGTTTTATCTCACGATAAAATATTATCTATAGTTTTATGAAATGTCATGAGACAGTAAAGTTACATAAAATAGTTTTCAGAGCAGTAATAATTTAAGTGAAATACACTTATAGCTCGTTAAATGGAAATTTATGAAGGTAGACTGTATATAATTGTATTTTTATACATTAAATAAACCTGTAAACTCGAAAAGAAGACTTAATTGTTATAAATATATTTGTAGCAAAATAATTCAATGAATTATTTAACACTGCTTCATATAAACCTGGTTCGCTGTACAAAATAAACAATCCAGTGAAAGAGCGAGGGACCGTGTGAACTGCTCTCAGGGGACAGTTGTCTTCTATACCCAGCTGCACTCACTCGGATAGAAAATAAGTTACAACTTTGTTGGGTACTCCTTATAAGTTAACTTTGTTTTTGAATTCAAGCAAATTACAGTAATTTTTTGTGAGGGGTAACTTGATTGTGTTATTTCACTACATATACCATTTCTAACAACAGAGAATCAAAGAAACGTTATTGATGGTGTGGCATTGTAACCAAGAGACAACAAGGTAATACAATCGCATTAACTGAGAGGGTATTTATTGTATAGATTTGTAGTTAGAGGGTGATAACAATGTTATTGAAATAGACATGTTCACCTTAAAGAAAAATCACACAATTGAGCATTTAATTAATGATTTATCAATAAGACACTCATCATATAGATTTGGTCTACAAAGTTCATTACATCTCTTTTGATAGTTTAAAAATTAACAAATATATTCCAGACTTTTGCCCAAACCTGACATTAATTTCTTTGAGAGGCTATATTTTCTGTCTGTGTCATCTTGCACTCTTTTGTTTTTAGAAACGAAGACCTTTAAAATAAGGTGTAACTCGAGGTAGGCTTACATTTAAAATTTGTAAGACTTCCTTCATGGACCATCTCCTGGCTTTGCTAAAAACAAGTAAAATATGTATAAATGTTTGGTATGTACATTACTACAAAGTCTCATTAAATTTCTTCAAATAGTTTTAAAATTTATAAATATATTCCAGACTTTTTCACAACCCTGTATATTCATATAATTAAACTATCAGTTGAATTAATAATTTTTTTCTGATAAAAATATATGTACATATGCATATCTTTTTCTTCTCTTCCTATAAATTAAAATAATATATTATTTTCTGTTCATTTTAATTACGTTAAGAACTGATTAGAGTGTATATTTTTATTTTTAGTCTAGACAATATTATTGTTACAATTTATAGTTAACTTATTTTTTTCCTTTTGTCTTAAATTGCTTAGTATTTTGTTCTTAGAGTTAGTTGTAAGAAAGGGCCTTGTGGCCCTAAATTCACCCTTATTTAAATTGTAAATTTGCAAATAAAGACATTTATTTATTTTATTTATTTTGATCTTAATTAAACTATTAGCTGATTATTACATTTAATTTTTGAAATTACTACTCTTTTATAACGATTTTGTATTGCATGGTGCACTAAAGTGTGTTATTAGAGTGTGAACTCTCAAAAACCTGGATACTCACTGGAATTTATGAATTATATCCACCAATTATTGAAAGTATCCTAGCCCATAGTAAATATTTAAAAAGAAAACTTCATAGTACATAGATTCTATAGAATTTAATTAGTCAATTTTACAAACAGCACAACTCACATAAACCTCTAATGTACTCTTCAAATACCAAATATTCACGTTGTATAACACTAGAGATGTTAAACTTGTTGAATACACTATATACCAGTAGACTTGTTGTTAGAGTACATGTTTCGAAATACACAAATGTGGAAAATCTATCGTTCAGACTGAGTTGTGTGGAGACTCGTGGCCATTTAGCTTTTCCTGAGGAATGTCGTCTAAGTACGAGATATCCTTAGTTAAGCCTTAGTGGTTTCTGTGGAGATCTTTGGTGGGAAAACTATTCCAGTACCTGTTTACCACTTCGAGTGCTGGTCCTAAATTTGGAAGTCATTTGAAGAATGCTGGCCATTTTTTGTACTTTTTGAAACATAATAGATTTAAAACCATTAATCAAAGAACAGTTCTACTTCCATGTCTGGATTCTATATTTCTTCTTCCTTTTATCAATATACAATTAAAATCGCGGTTTTTTTATCTCATATATCAGTTAGTTAGTAATAGTTTTTAAAATAAAGAAAAAATCAAACCGAGGACAACTGAGCATACAACGTAATTTTATTGCCCTATTCATACAAAACTAAGTAAAATAAGTACTAATAAAATACTTGTTTCTTATTTACATGCTCTACTTACACTTTGCAACAGAGTCCACTCACTAAACAATGGTTCTGAAACGTGCTGACAAAATCAGTGCAGTCTAGCGGCTACAACTCTATCACATTGGCTAAAAACAGTACAGTGTGCACATTCTAGCGGTGAAAAGGCTTATTAGAGACCGTTTAGAGTACCAGTCTCGGTATTAATACTCAATAGGCTATTTAACAAAACTAAAACATGATCCTGTAAAAATACGGGATACGCATTCTTTGGAAGGTATTCTACTCTGTAACAATACGGGATACGCAGTCAAAGTGTTAACATTTTTATATAGTATTGTTTTACCTATTGCACATTTGTTTTACGAAAAAAATATGTAAGCTACCTATGGGGGTAGTATTGGAATTGATTGTTATCATTTTTAATAAAATGTTACTCATTTTAATTTACGAATTTGTACATTTTACTTGTGTTTACCTAAATTATCTTATTGTGGATATTTGTTTAGTGGATAACTATTCATGTGTATTTATATATATTTATAGTTTTAGCTTTGGCATCATCTTTTCTTGGGTTATTATGGGCCATCGAAATGCGTGAATTATTATTTATATCAAACATTACTGCGTTTAGTAAATTCTTTCAATGTTTGCTCCAAATCTGTTTTAATAATTTACCAGACACAATTTAAAAAAGTAAAAATAAATGTGAGTTTTCAAAAAGTGGAAATCGTGGTTACTTTCAGCTGATGTTAATTGATTATGTATTTTGTTTAGCTTAAATTAGTTCGATATAGAAGAAATTATTCACACCTAAAAAGCAGTTTTATTGTTTTTTATTATTAATTATGAGCGATATTTGTTTTTAATATACCTGAATACATTTAATTTTTTTTCATACTTCTTTGTAGTACCCTAATTTAGTTTATTTCATTTTAGTTTAGTTAGCGTTATTGGATATTTCTCAAACAAATTCTAATTTCTTTTCATGGTACATTAATTCAAAACATGACTTTCCATAACTTTTTTTTAGTTTTAGGGTAGATGATCTCAAGAAATAAATACTTGTTTATTTTATATTAGTAATACAGTAAGTTATAGTGATGTGCTTGTCTGGACTCAAAAAGTGATGGTATTCTCTAAACAGGCCTAGGGAGAGTACCTTTTTTCCTCTTGATCAAATAATCATGTTCAAATCAAGAAAATGTATATAAAAATTTAATATATATAAATTAAATATATATATATATATAAATATATGGTAAATTAGCTATTTTATTTTATTCTAATTTGAAGAATTTTAATTAGTAAATAATACAGCTTTTTAGTATAAATTAACATGTTTGTTTTGTAAATCAACTTATAAATATAGTTGATCTACAATCACCCCTTCTTGTTAACAAGTTCATACTAAATAACGTTCTAAGAGAATTTTATCGAAATATTGCTTAATATAAACATAATTATCATAAACAAAACTATATCTCTCGTTCGTATTGATAGTAACATGTGTTTTATCATATTTTACTAATTTTGTTAAGAAAAGAAATTAATTGATACAAACTACTTTAACCTAATTTCAAATGAAAACCAGATTTTAAAGACTCCTTGGGCCTTGGAGAGCATTGTCCCAGGTTAAAATCTCTTACTGTGCTATATGTCAGTATTTAACTCGCTGAATAAAGATTACGCACATGGTTGCAGGCCCAAGTGAGGTTTTTTTTAACATAAATAAAAATATATAACTAACAAATGACTACTAAGTCTTTACTTATCCATATGAAAGAAAACGAATTGATAAGTATGGTGTTTTCTAGCGCATATTCTTCAAATATCAGGTTTATTATAGATTCAGATGTCGTTTTACGTTTTGTGATACTGATAAGCCTTGACGTACTCTAGACATATAGTTTTGAAATAAAGGTTTAAGTAGTAAATAAACCTGGGCCTGACAGGAGTTGAATACACGTTAACAAGTTGTGTTCTGTTTTGAGCACTTGAAGTGTCCCAAATCCCCTAACAATAACAATCAAGAACAATGCAACGCCAACAATAACCAACAAACCTTCAGCGTAACTATAAATGATCCAATAAATGTTAATTTAATCTTCTTTGTCTTTTTACTGTAACAAAATACAAGACAGTGCACTTTATTAAATAGCAAAACCATGGTATTTAATTTTATTTGCTGGTATATATTTATGTCGAAAATAAAAATTAGGTAAATATGAAAGTGTAGTGAATTTCCTAGTTACGTTTATATCCTCATTCCTTACGTAAGGACATTATTTTAAATAATTATCAATTTTATCTGATACATGGTAAAATTATAATTAACTAGGTCATGATACAGCAACTAACTGATCTTTCTGCCAATTAAGAGCTAAATATTTTATTTCACAAACTACAGTAGACGTTTGTTAGTTTTGTTAATAGTCACTGTGATTGTTCATATAAATTTACTAAATAAAATCTTATTTGAATTTTAATCTGACTAAAGCATGGTCAATATACAAAATTTTACAAAACAATATAACTTGTGGATACAAAAATATTTAGGATTTCACTTTAATACATGAATCCCATTAAGTTATATTTATAATGGTGCAGTGCACACATATTTAAATTCTCAGAGCATTCAGAATTCTGAAATGTCGATGTGGGTATGAATATTATTTATATATATAAAAGCAGTACGTTATTTTTCATAAATAGGTTTAATGAACATGTAGGCAAAGGTCAAAGAACTAAAAACGTTAACAGTGCTGTGTATTGAGTGTACAAAGTCCTGTTACACTTAGCTTAATCTTATAATTTTTTTCTGTAGAACCTTGACAACTACAACACTAGAGGTGCTAATGAAATAGAGATAGTAAAGCTGCCTTCAAGATCTATTTCATTGGCAACACTAGGTTTAGGACCAAAATTATGGACTAAACTTCCACTTAATTTAAGATCCATACAAAACAATCAGAAACAAAAATGGATTATTACTATTGGACAACCCACTGTATGATAAATGTGAATTTCTTGATATTATAATTATATTAAAATAAAAACTCTAATTTCTTTTTTTATTTTTAAACAAAAATATAAGGATCGTGATAAATTAATGAATGAACTGGTTAATTTTGTTCCGAAGTAGTTTTTTATAATATAATTTCAGGGACTAAAAGAACAGAAGTAACAGCCAATAGGGATTAAATAATATCATAGCAGCCACCATTTTGACGATTCCAGCCAATGGGGTCACGTGATCAATTTCTACAAATTGAGTTGTTGAACACCATATTCCATTCTTTTGTGAATCCCTCTGGTCTGAGGAAGGTGAGCGTGGTTCACCGAAATCGATCACCATAATGTTTGTGCGTTTTGTACTTGTATTGTGATATATTTGTGCATTTTGTGCTTATATTGTAATAGATTTTGTGTTGTGTGACGTTTTACTTGTACTGTATTGTACATTGTAATCTTTTCCAGTAAAAAATAAGTGTTATTAAGCGTTATGTCAACAAAAAGGGCAAATTCTGATACGGAGTATAAATTGATCATGAAAACCTTACATACATGTCTAGTAGAGCCTTAAAGCAATCAATAAATAAATTACAAAATAAAATCTACCTTAAATATTAAAACATTACAAACAGGTTTTCAAAGTTCAAATTTTATATATAATAATTTTATATAATAATTTTATATAATATTCTTCTTTTATATAATAAGGATTTTATATCTATATTCTTAAAAAATGAAGATATACAAAATTAAAACTTGTTATACATCGCAGAATGTTTATCAACGCTGCTGATTTGTTATTGGATTTAGTCCTTAATTAATTGCTAAGTATATCAATTCCATTTCAAAATTAAGGCAACGTATTTGAAGTATGTACAACATTTACACCTTTAATCCTCCAAACCTACAATTTTGAGACATTGCAATGCTCCATATGAAAAACATAATTTTTGTGACTAAACAAATGGAAAAAGTAAGGGGATATTTTTTGTTATAGCTGATAATATGAGATTGAAGCTTTTCATAAGCCCTTCACCCTTCCTCTTTACTAAACCTCTTTCAATGAAATACAAGCAACCCCCCACTGCCCCCTCCCACCCTCCGCTCAGATCCTCCATCTAAACCCAGAAACCTTTGTAATGACCTTTCTTAAGACGGATATATCTCAACTACATCGTCGTTAGTTTTTTTCACTTTTGTTGTAACAACTTTCAAAGAAGTAATATTCTACGTCCTCACTCGTAAATTTGCAACAAAGAATATTTACAAAGAATAATCTCGCACTTTACTCTGTACTGAACCATTTTTGCCGGAAATATTTATAAGGAAGTCCATACACACATTCTAACCAAACTAAATTAAAATGTAAGATTAGTAATAGATTTGTTTACAATATAACCATATGTAACTACAAAAGCTATTTTCTTTTACTACAATAAAATATTGTGATAGAATTGTCTTTCAAAGGACAATAAAGTAAACTTAAATGGAAAACTATACGTTTCAGTAATAATTTACTTATAGTTATGATTGTGTTGATAAGATAATATATTATTTAAGAACTAATTTCATGTAAAAAATGTCATGAAAGGTTCGATTTTATTTAATATTTATATTCTCAAAAGGATTAATATTGATTAAACACATACTAAAGTTATTTAAAAAGTTTCAAAACTATAAATAACTCAATACAAATACCTTATTGTGAGAGATTGTTATTTACAACATTTTTCTCTGTAAGTAAATGACCTTAAACTTAGGACATTCCTAACTCCGCTGCACCGGTCCCAAGCCCGGGGTCTCATCTCTCCCATAACTGCGACTCCTAAGGCGAAGGGTGACGGCCCTAAAGATGGCGCTAAACGCGCACGCCCGCAGGGCTCGACCCCTTCACCCTCGGAGGCTCAGAGGGACTTGAAGAGACAAAGGAAGGCCGAGAAAGGTTCCCAGGGAACCTCTTCTCAGACCTTTCTGGAAGCTCTTAAGTCTATTAAGGTGGTGGTTGTGCCACCTAACTATCCGGGGAGCAAGCTCACCCGCCCACCCATACACGTTCAGTAGTATTGACCCACCTGCCCACCCATACACGTACAGTAGTATTGATCCACCTGCCCACTCATACACGTACAGTAGTAATGACCCACCTGCCCACCCATACACGTACAGTAGTATCAACCCATCCGCCCACTCATACACGTACGGTAGTATTAACCCACCCGCCCACCCATACACGTACAGTAGTATTGACCTACCTTCCCACCCATACACGTACCGTAGTATTAAAAAGAAAGTTCTGAAGCTCCTCCGCAGGGCTGGCCTTACCGTCAACCATTACAAAGTCACCTTCACAAAACCTGAAATTTCCTTCTCAGGTTATTTGATCTCCTCTTAGGGTGTCTGCATTGATCTTGCTAGAAGACAGGGTATCCAGGATTTTCTTCCTCCCACCCCCCACCCATACACATACAGTGGTATTTATCCACCCGCCCACCCATACACTTACAGTGGTATTGACCCACCCGCCCCCCATACACATAGTATTTACCCACCCGCCTACCCATACACGTGCAGTGGTACTAACCCACCCGCCCACCCATAGACGTACAATGGTACTAACCCACCCGCCCACCCATACACGTACAATGGTACTAAACCACCCTCCCACCCATACACGTACAGTGGTACTAACCCACCCGCCCACCCATACACGTACAATGGTACTAACCCACTCACCCACCCATACACGTACAATGGTACTAACCCACCCACCCACACATACACATACAATGGTACTAACCCACCCGCCCAACTGTACACGTACAATGGTACTAACCCACCCACCCCACATACACATACAATGGTACTAGCAGGGCAACCTCATCCAGACAGCTCTGGTTGAGTCGATATGCCCGCTGGACAGTGGTGAGCTCCCTTTGTTCACCAACTCCTACATGGAGAGGGGTGCTCTTATTGTCTCCGCCGAAAACGAGGAGACAAAAACATAGATCGCTACAACTATCCCCTCTCTCAAATTGTGGGAGGGGGCCCAGTTCAGGATCGGTGACCAAAAGGACATCATACGGGCTACCAAGGTGCTGTTCAAGACGCCTAAGCAGCTCAGAAAGATGGACGATTCCAGAATCCTGAAGCTAGTAGAAGAACAAAACAAGGAACTAAATGTGAGAGAATGGACCATCATCAGTCGAAAGGCCGATCCGGAAGGAGCAAAGACCTTCGTCTGCCTGGTGGATGATCATGTTCTCTCAGCCATTAAGGCCAAGAGCAATAAGTTGAGGTTGGGGCTCTGGCAGGTCTCGGTGGTCGTACTGGCTAGGGACAATGCCAAGGGTGATCCAAGCTAACCTGCACCACAGTAGGGCTGCCTCGGCAGCCCTCTGTCAGTCCATGACTGCACATAACATCGACCTGGCCCTGATTCAAGAACCTTGGTTACACAAGGGCAGAATCGCAGGACTGGCCGATGCAAAAGGTACGATAATTTCCTCTTGTTCCACCAATAATGCTAGGACCTGTATCTTGGTACGCAATGGTATGGAAGTATTTCCCCTGTTTGATTTCTGTTCCAGGGACATCACGACAGTGAGAATGACACTGAGCACTGAGGAAGGGCATGGGGAGTTCACTGTCAGCTCTGTGTACCTTCCCTATGATGCTCAGGATCCACCTCCTTCCAGGGAACTAGAAGCCCTGGTAGAGAAACAATCCATTGGGGGGCGGCACCTTCTGGTCAGCTGCGACCCCAATGCCCATCATGAAGCATGGGGATCAACCGACTCCAACAGGAGGGGTGAGTACCTATTAAACTTCATTGTTGCTAACGATCTATTCATTCTAAATCGGGGCAATGAACCCACGTTTAGGAATAGGGTTAGAGCCGAAGTAATAGACCTGACCCTTTGCAATGCGGTCACTCTAGGCCTAATTGACAACTGGCGGGTCTCTGACGAACCTTCCTTTCTGATCATCTGTACATTCGTTTTGATATCAAAGCTAAAATGTCAGCCTTTTCCTCTCCTCACCGAAATCCTAGGCGGACGGACTGGGAGTCATATGCTGCGGAACTTCCGGCCATTGCGGGCTTGGGTCCCGGGGGGGGGGGGGGGGTAGAGTACGTATAAGGTCTGTCGTGGAACTAGATCAGGCGGCATCCTGTTTACAGGATGCGATCCTTGAAAGTTTCCACAACTGTCCAATTTCAAACACACCGCCTAGATCAAAAATCGGGTGGTGGTCAAAATCCCTGGAAGCTAAGAAAAGGCGCGTTAGAATGCTTTTTAATCGCTCTAAGGTGGCCAATTGTCGCGAAGAGTATCGTTTAGCTCTTAACGACTACAATTCATCCATTCGTGATGCCAATAAGGCTTCATGGCAAACCTTTTGTAGGGGCATTGACTCCATCAAAGAGGCAGCCAGAATCCAGAAAATCTTGGCTAGCGAACCTATCAACCCCATGGGCAGTCTTAGAACCAGCTCAGGGGAATTGACAACTTTACCTGGTGAAACGCTCAAGCTCCTTCTGGAGTGTCATTTCCCAGGGAATCTCGTTGACGATGCTCTGGAAGCCTCTGGCCCTCGAGAGATTAGCTCTACACCTAGGGCAACTCGAGAGGACTGGAGGCAAGCTAGACGTATGGGCAATCGACAAGTTCAGCCCATTTAAATCCCCAGGAGGCGATGGCATCTTTCCTGCATTGTTGCAGAAGGGCCCATCGAACCTCCACTCTCTACTTTGCGAAATCTTCAGGGTGAGTCTTGCCTTCGGGTATATTCCTCAGTCCTGGAGAGTTAGCAAAGTAGTTTTTATTCCTAAGCTAGGTCGTGGTGACTACACGAACGCCAAATCCTTTAGGCCAATTAGTCTTTCCTCGTTTCTGGTGAAGACCATGGAGAGACTCGTAGAATTCCACATTCGAGAAGGGGTGCTTAAAGACTCCCCTTTACATCGAAATCAACATGCGTATCTCCCGGGGAAGTCTTGTGAGTCTGCCCTCCATTGTTTGGTCAGTCACCTTGAACATTCCCTGGAGAACAAAGAAATTGCTTTAGGACCTTTTTGGATATTGAGGGGGCATTCAACAACACCTCATATCAGTCAATTATTCGTGCGCTGGGACAACGTGGTGTAGAGCCCACCATTTGTAGGTGGGTCGACCACATGTTACGGGGCAGAAGAATTCAATCAACCCTTCTAAGTGAGGTGGTGGAGATTTCTGCGAGCCGAGGATGCCCGCAGGGGGGAGTCCTATCACCCCTCATGTGGGACCTGGTGGTGGATGATCTCCTAGTCAGCCTCACGGAAAAGGGTATTTTCATACAGGGCTATGCGGACGATCTTGTCCTACTGGTCCGTGGCTAGTACCAGGGCACTGTTACGGACATCACGAACGATAGTCTAGAAGCAGTGAACTCCTGGTGTGTACGAGAAGGGCTTGCAATAAACCCTTCCAAGACAGTAATTGTCCCCTTCACCAGGAAAAGGGTTCAGGGCTCCTTCAGAGGCCTGGCCCTTGGTGGAGTGTCTCTGCCTGTTTCATCGTCGGTTAAGTATCTGGGAGTAATCCTTGATCAGAAACTGACATGGAACTTGCACCTTGATAAAGTCATCCGCAGAGCTAAATGGTCCTTCGTGACCACTAGGCGCTGCGTGGGCTCCACATGGGGCCTGTTACCCCATGTCTGCCACTGGCTTTACACAGCGGTCATCAGACCACAAATTACTTACGGGGCTTTGATCTGGTGGCCTAAGGTCAATCAGGTAACTGTCCGGGGTAGGCTTTCTAGCCTACAAAGACTTGCCTGCATGTGCATGACAGGGACCTTTAGGTCGACCCCTTCTATTGCACTGGAGGTTCGTCTTAACCTGCCGCCCCTTGATCTCTTCATTATTGGGGAGGCTCGGGTGGTGGCTTACAGGCTTCAACTAACTGGCCACTGGAGGGGGTCCTGTACAGGTCACTCCTCAGTGGCCAATCTAGTAAACGATGAGGTACTCTCAGTGAAGTCTGACTTCATTGGGCCTAAGTATCTTTTCACCAGACCCTATGCTGTGGATTTCAGGTCGAGGGAGTACTGGGACGGTGTTAGTAGCCCGGTTTCTTCTCACGACCGAATTGTATGATTCACAGACGGGTCAAGAATGGGCAACAAAGCTGGATTTGGGGTCTATACTGGCGATCCTAGGACTAACGCTAGCGTGAGCCTGGGAGCGTATGGCACCGTTTTCCAAGCTGAAGTCGCCGCAATCCTTCAATGTGCCGCCCAGGCGGTCGAGAGAGGGGTTTGCGGGAAACATATCCACATCCTCTCAGACAGTCAGGCGGCCTTAGGGGCTCTTGACTCCTGGAAGGTTTCGTCTGGTCTAGTCTGTGAATGTGTGGAGTCCCTCAGCATCCTGGGTTCAAGAAATCAGGTCTTGCTGGAATGGATCCCAGGACATAGGGGATTAGAAGGCAACGAGCATGCCGATGCCTTGGCTAGGGAGGGTGCTCTCAAGCCCTTCATTGGTCCTGAGCCGGCCTGCGGCGTCTCGACTGTAGCTGTCAAAACAGTAATCAAAAACTGGGTCAGCGCTAGACATCTGGAAAGATGGCGGCGGTTTCCAGGGCAAAGACTCGGCAAGGTTCTTGTCAGGAATCCCTCCCAGAAGTTAACAAAGTCACTTCTTGGGTTGAGTAAATCGCACGTTAAGCTGGTGGTGGGACTCATCACCGGTCACGGCAAATTCCGGAGGCATCTAAGAACAGTGGGACTCTTTACCGAGGATCCCATCTGTCGCCTCTGTGGGGAGGATGAAGAGTCAGCAGAACACATTGTCCTGGAGTGTGAGGCCCTTGGTGCATGGAGAAGAGCACGTTTTGAAGGCTCACCTCTGGGACAGTTGGAAATTACTAACCTAGTGAAGAAGCTCCTTGACCTGGTCAAGGATTGCCAGCTTTACGACGATTAGGCACCGGGATTGGCACAAAAAGCCTTAGGCTTCGTTGCAAGGGTTGGCTGGACCAACTGCATATCCCCATATCAACTAACTAACTGACGTCTCAATAAACTTACAGCTTGTGCAGTTGATGATATGCATATTGTATAACAATCAATTATTGACGGCACATTCAATAGTTTTCTCACCTGGTTCAACATATTGAACAAGCGTCACAACAAATTTACAGCTGGTGTAGTTGATAATAATAATATTGTATCTCAATCAATCCTTGACGGCCCATTAAATAGTGTTATCACCTGATTCCGCATACTGAACAAGCGTCTCAACATATTTACGGCTGGTGCAGTTGATGATATGAATGTTGTATTACAATCAATTCTTGACGGCCCATTCAATAGTGTTCTCACCTGGTTCTGCATACTCAACAAGCGTCTCAACAAATGTACAGCTTGTGCAGTTGATGATATGAATGTTGTATCACAATCAATTCTTGACGGCCCATTCAATAGTGTTCTCACCTGGTTCCGCATACTGAACAAGCGTCTCAACAAATTTACGGCTGTTGCAGTTGATGATATGAATGTTGTATCACAATCAATTCTTGACGGCCCATTCAATAGTGTTCTCACCTGGTTCCGCATACTGAACTAGCGTCTCAACAAATTTACAACTGGTGCAATTAATTTATGATATGAATGTTGTATCACAATCAATTCTTGACGGCCCATTCAATAGTGTTCTCACCTGGTTCCGCATACTGGACAAGCGTCTCAACAAATTTACGGCTGGTGCAGTTGATGATATGAATGTTGTATCACAATCGGTTCTTGACGGCCCATTCATTAGTATTATTAACTGGTTCCGCATACTGAACAAGCGTCTCAACAAATTTACGGCTGGTGCAGTTGATGATATGAATGTTGTATCACAATCAATAATTATTGATGGCCCATTCAATAGTGTTCTCACCTGGTTCCGCATACTGAACAAGCGTCTCAACAAATTTACAGCTTGTGAAGTTGATGATATGAATGTTGTATCACAATCAATTCTTGACGGCCCATTCATTAGTATTCTCAATTGGTTCCGTATACTGAACTAGCGTCTCAACAAATTTATGACTGTAGCCGTCGATGATATGAATGTTGTATCAAAATCGATTCTTGACGGCCCATTCAATAGTGTTCTCACCTGGTTCCGCGTACAGAACAAGCGTCTCAACAAATTTATGTCTGTTGCAGTTGATGATATGAATTTCGTATACAAATACAAATTCACCCACCCACCCGTCTCTGTATATATATATATATATATATATATATATATATATATATATATATATATATATATATACAGTTTTAGATGTATATACAACTGGAACAACTAGTGGTCTGGCTGTTACTGCAAGTAACGCCTTATATCAGACCATACTAGCAGATTGCCAAGATACCATTTAAAGTGGTACGTTATACCAGGGTAAGAAGGTTGGCGGAATCAACAAATTCAACTTTCATATACTGTAAGTAGGGATAGGCCACCCATAGACGTACAGTGGTTATGACCCATCCGCCCACCCATACACATACGGTGGTGTGCAACCACCCGCCCACCCATAGACGTACAGTGGTATTTTGGGTTTTGTTACATTACTATTTAACTACAAAATAACAAAATAGTAATGTAACTACTATTGTCCCTTATACAGCCCAACGGCGAGCAAATCAACCCCGTCCCCATTAACGTGCAGTGGTGTGCACCCACTCGCCCACCTATACACGTAGAGTGGTACTGACCCACCCGCGCACCCATACACGTACAGTGGTAATGACCCACTCGCCCACCCATACACGTAAAGTGGTACTGACCCACCCGTCCACCCATACACGTACCGTGGTAATGACCCACTCGCCCACCCATACACGTAAAGTGGTACTGACCCACCCGCCCAACCATACACGTACCGTGGTAAAATTTATCACCACTACACGTGTATGGGTGGGTGGGCGGGTCATCACCATTGCACGTGTATGGGTGGGCGGGTGGGTGCACACCACTGTATGTGTATGGGTGGGCGTTGCTATTCCCCGTTTTAATTCAAGAACTTGCCATTTGTTTGGTCCCATTTTTTTTTTTTTTTAGAACCGACGTAGGCTATTATACACCCGTAAATAATATGTGTAGGCTACATAAATATTTATTCTTTTTTATTTAATAATCACCTTTATATTTATTCTTCATTAGATAGTAGAATAGGTGTGGGAGAGGACTTTTTAGTCATAACCTCAAACATTTTTTTCATTTTATTTCTTTGTTTGACATTCATCTGTTTTGATTTTTAAATATTTTTTGGAATAAACTATATTATTATCATTGATTAAGTTCGTTAATATAAAGTTGTTAGTTGTATTTATTCTCTTATATTTACTAATCATTAGATATTTTCATATTAAATGTGTTTTTAAATAAA
This sequence comes from Stictocephala bisonia, assembly GCA_035578905.1. Lineage (NCBI taxonomy): Eukaryota > Metazoa > Arthropoda > Insecta > Hemiptera > Membracidae > Stictocephala > Stictocephala bisonia. The sequence goes on along the minus strand of JAQJVL010002911.1, from coordinate 1,601 downwards.
TATATGTTGATAATTTGTTTATTTACTATGAAAGAAGTGAATACTCAACAGAAGATTTAATATGAACTATGGACACTGACTGCATGCTATGAACTATGGACACTGACTGCATGTTATGAGACACTGACTGCATGCTATGAACTATGGACACTGACTGCATGTTATGAACTATGGACACTGACTGCATGTTATGAACTTTGGACACTGACTGCATGTTATGAACTATGTACACTGACTGCATGTTATGAACTTTGGACACTGACTGCATGTTATGAACTATGGACACTGACTGCATGTTATGCTTTACTTTTAATTGATTATTATGTTATCATGTAATTTGCAACAATTTGTTTGGGGGCATTGTCAATAAATAAATAAGTTATTCGATTGCTCTAACAAAACCCCTATATTCACTTTTTATTACTCTCTGCTTAATCTATTCTTGGTGAAGACCTATCCTTTCTGGATATGATTCATTCAAAACAATTCTTACTTTCACAGTTCTCCTTTCCCAACTTATTAAATTGATTTCAAGTGTCAACTAACCCTATACACGGACTTTTATCCATAAACCCTCCACACCCAATCAGTTCTAGCCGGCCCATTTTTGTCCCTTTAGTTTATGAGAGTTCTAGCGTCATAAAATGATCAAACATTGGTCATATTACCGTTAATTATGCATGTATAGCCCATTCCGCTTGCCGGGCTACTGCAGAAGTTTCGTCCGTCAATGTGCTGGTATGCCGTAGTCTAGGGTGGCCAGTGGGAGGTTGTAAATACAGACAATCAATACTCACATCGCTCAATATCAATGTACGTGTAAGGGTGGGGTGGGGTGGGTCAATATCAATGTACGTGTAAGGGTGGGCAGGTATGGTGCCTGTGTAGTAGAGTGGGCCGATAATTTTTTTTTTTTTTTTTTTTTAGTTGTAATACCAGGAAAACTTGCAAAATATTAATAGAAAAAAGTTTTAATGATTATACTTCCCTCTTCTTTAAAACTGTTAATAAATACTTACAGAAGAGTTAAAGTTAAAAGTTAAAGTTAAAGTTTGTCTTATTTTACCAGGCGAAGTTAGGGCTAAGGAGCCCTCTCTAACACTTAACCTGGGGACCAACGGCTTTACGTGACTTCCGAACCACGGGAGCGGCAGGGCAAAATCTATTAGAGGTCACATCGGGAATCGAACCCGGACCGGCAGCGTGGCAAGCCAGCGCCTTAGCCCCTTATCTACGGCCGCTCCTTAGATAACGTTAACAGTAAAGTTATTTGTTAACAGATTTACTTACTCTTATTCCTGTGATGAGAATAAATTTTGGAAAATATACTTTCGAATTCCCATATAGTATTCCAACAAAGAGATATGGGAATACTTTATTTGTTTACTAAACGAATAAATACTCAAACCATTTACTTTTAATCAGATTTAAATTCAAGTACACGTTCGAGATTGTTGAGATAAAACGCACTCATTGTACAGACGATAATGTCAATTATTATTATCAAAAATTGTGATATGTTAATTATTTGGTTTCGTGAATGTAATGCTAATAATATTATATATCTTTCCTTTTCTTAAAAAAACAAAAAAAAATCAAAC
>JAQJVL010002910.1:0-76261 GCA_035578905.1 Stictocephala bisonia | reverse complement strand
TCATGTATCTATACAATAGTACTCTGGTAATTGGTTATTCAAATTTAATTAGTTATGATCAATTTATTTTTCAAGCATTTTTTTATAGTTATTAGGAATAACATTAATTTGTTTCTAAATATGTTTTAACATCAGCATTTATCCACGCAATAAAATCATATCCTATAAATGACAAATACATTAATTGGTTAATAACTATTTAGCGCTTATGTACTGTTGTGCCAAAATGGATGAGTCCAAATTGCTTAGACAGGTAAGGAAAAACTACTGTACGCATATGAAATACTGAGGCAAAAGTACCGTGTGAATTGCTGAGGTTTAACTGGTAGACTACGTGAGCCTAAACTACCCCGAACATACATGTTTATGGGGCCAAACTACTGTCAGGTAGGTGAGTTCAATCTGCTTTGAACGTCTAAAGTTATATATTCGAAATTGGTATATGCTCGCAGCAGTTTGACCCCAGCCGCATAGTGGGCCCAAACTGCTGCTGGGCCCAAACTACTTTATATATCAATAAGGATATATATATATATATATACAGGGTGATTCATGACGTTCTCCCCCCACTTCTATAGCATATTCTACTACTAAAAACAATGAAAAAATGTCATATAAACATAGGTCCAAAAACGCTTCGTTAGCGAGTTACAGCCATCGAAAGATTTCGTCATGGTTCATGGGCAAAAAATGAAATAATATTGTACATAACTTGTGGAAAGGTATATTAGGATTGAAATTCCATGATTTCATATGTATTTTCACATGGAAAAGCTAATAAAATGGGTTTGAGAACTGTACCTTAAGTAGTTTTTGAGTAATCCGGGTTAAAATTGGGATATTAGGACAAAAAATTCAGTTTTTCTCAGTTTAGTGTACAGAAACGTTGTTAAATTGGTTACAAAGGCACACAACTTTCGTACATTATTTGTTTAGAATTTAATTCTGAGTAGATTGATATAAGTTGTGTAAAAAATACTACAGAAATAAGAACAGAAACTCAAATTTATTAAATTAAATACATAAATTACCTTAAAAGAACAACAAATTGATTTTCCCAACTTTAGACATGTTTTTTATTACAGTACATGTTCAAAAGTGAGGCCTCCATTTTCGATGCATTTTAAAGCACGTTTGTGTACTGCTTTTGTTGAATTTCTCAATTTTCTTGGGTGTTCCTTTAGCTGTGTAGCAGAATCCATAATACGGGCAGTTAATTCTTCTCGCGAATTAACTCTTGTCTTGTAGACTAGACCTTTCATCCATCCCCAGATACAATAATCCAATGGAGATAGATCTGGTGATCTTGGTGGCCAAGGGTAAGGCCCTCCACGGCCAATCCATCGTCCAGGAAATTGATCATTCAAGTGAGTAATAACGGCCCGAGAAAAGTGGGGAGGTGCTCCATCATGCTGGAAGAACAAATTTCGTCTGAGATGCAAAGGAATATCCTCAAGCAGCTGTGGCAACTCATCTTGAAGGAAGTGCAAATAAAACTCAGCATTTAGTCGTGCAGGTAGTATGAATGGTCCAATCAGCCAATTGTGTATAAGACCACACCAGACATTGACACTAAATCGGTGTTGAAAGTTCTGTTCAATTACCTCATGAGGATTTTCTTGAGCCCATGAGTGCTCATTGTGCAAGTTGTTGACCCCATCCCTAGTGAACTGTGCTTCATCAGTAAAGAGAATACGCTTGTACAGTTGTTGATTAGTATTTAAAAAGTAGCAAAACTCCAAGCGAAGTGGGCCATCCCCCGGCTGTAGATGTTGAACCTTTTGTTTATGAAATGGATGAAATTGATGTCGCTTGAGTGATCTCCACACAGTTGACTGTGAAACTCCTATCCGCCTAGAGAGACGCCGTGTACTTACACCTGGACTTCGGAGAACAGCGTTAATAATGTTATTATCATCATGTTGGAAAGCACGTTCATAACTAGTACGAATACTTGGTAGTGATCCTGTATCCCGAAGAGTGAGGAAAGTTTCACGTATTGTTTTGGAATCTGGAATCCTCCTATTAGGGTAACGTAGTTCATATTCATCTCTAGCAGCTTTAGCATTACCATTACAATAACCCAAAATAAAAACCATATCAGCATATTCTTCCGATGTAAATACGTAAGGCATTATTTCACTGACAAAACAACCAATAGACAACTCGCAGAAAACAATTATTATTGCAATGCACTTCACACAAATAGCTTTTGTAACTTGCAAAACACTACTACAGTACTGTTATACTGTAATGAACAGGTTATGTACAAACCGGATCAGGAAATAATTGTTGATTAGCTGTTCATGCGTTACCAACTCAGGAAAAAAATTAAACAAATTAGAAAAAGGTTTTGCGTACAATATTACGTTGTTATTGGTTGTAAAATGATGCTGGACAATGTTTATTGTTTATTTTTTTGGATTTATCATTTATTATTTACTCTTAGTTTTATTCTTAATAACAATTATAATAATAATTGCATTTGTTAGACCAAAGCAATGATTTTGTTTAATTTGTATAGTAATTTCTTTTGCATTAATAATGTATTTAATTTAATAAATTTGAGTTTCTGTTCTTATTTCTGTAGTATTTTTTACACAACTTATATCAATCTACTCAGAATTAAATTCTAAACAAATAATGTACAAAAGTTGTGTGCCTTTGTAACCAATTTAACAACGTTTCTGTACACTAAACTGAGAAAAACTGAATTTTTGTCCTAATATCCCAATTTTAACCCGGATTACTCAAAAACTACTTAAGGTACAGTTCTCAAACCTATTTTATTAGCTTTTCCATGTGAAAATACATATGAAATCATGGAATTTCAATCCTAATATACCTTTCCACAAGTTATGTACAATATTATTTCATTTTTTGCCCATGAACCATGACGAAATCTTTCGATGGCTGTAACTCGCTAACGAAGCGTTTTTGGACCTATGTTTATATGACATTTTTTCATTGTTTTTAGTAGTAGAATATGCTATAGAAGTGGGGGGAGAACGTCATGAATCACCCTGTATATATATATATATATATATATATATATATATATATATATATATATATATATATATATGTACAGTATTGTTCACTAGAATAATTGACTCATGCCCATGTACTAATTGTATTATATGGCAATAAAGTTTGATTGATTGATTGTATAAATAGATGGATGCTTTCATGTGTTAAATATTTGTAAACATTCATTGGTATTATTCAAAAACTTATATCTAAAATTTTTTTACTATCACAGAATCTTAGAAGAATTCTAAAATTGTTTAGTGTGGAATTGTCTGCAGACTATGATTTAGTAGTTTTAATTCGTAACATTTGTAAACGTGGCGTATGATAAGTGACTGTTGTTGAAAACATTGTTAGTGCAAGAATTACTATTTTACCTAACAAATCATACTAAGATGATAATTGAAGTATTTTTGACAAAATATGTAAACAAAAGAAAGTAATTGTACTGTCTTACTCTAAGTCTAGTATCCTTGTGATATTAAATCTATGAAAAATGTATCATGCCATTAAATTCTCATTAAAGTATATCAGTGTGCAACTTGTTAATACCAATGAGCACCAAAGTGCAACCCAGAAGGTGCTGTTGTTGGAGAAAATAAAAATATTAAATATCTGGGAGTAATTTTTAGGTAAAGAATTGAATTGTAAAACGTATATATTTAACCCTTTGACCGCCGAGGAATTACTTAAGTTGTGTCTCTGAACCGTCGGGCCCAGTTGCGCTAGCGCTAATGCGAGGCGCCGAGCCAACTCGGCAGTGTGTTACTCAAAACCGCCAAGCCATTTTCAGCCAATTTTGCACAAGTACAAATAAATATTTGCAAATTCTGTAATTTTGAAGATAGAATAATGTGTTTGGTGTCATTATTTTTGTAAATATATTCTCTGCAGATATATGAAGGCGGTTTTATGTTTTACATTTAATTTAGATTTGAAAATTAAAAATAACTAACAAAATCAAGTTAAACTTTTATCATTTTTTATTTTTAAAATTCAATAACATCATTAATACTTACAAATAAACAAAACTCTTGCTTTTTATTTTAAAGCAACTAATGAAGAATGTTTCCTGTGAATTTGAGCTAGAAATACTCATAAATAACATAGATTTTTTTTTAATTTGAAGGAAGTTTGTATATTATGCAAAAATCTATATAATGTTTACTTATATAGCCTACTTGCATTATTTTTCAGCATATTGTAATGTGTTATTCCAGAAGACCCTGAAATATAATAAAAAACGCTAATGTAACACAAATTAACTATAACATCACTAATAATTAAATTATTTATCTCAAATTATATGTAAATTGTTACACTAACAATTCAAACATTTGCAGGAGTGTGTGAGAAATGATAATTTTCCACACAAAAATATTAAAAAATTAACTGAAACACTCTAAATTTGCAAGTTTAATAACAAGTTTATTCAACACAATTTAATTTACACCATGTACAACATTATGACTGTGTGTTTATATTTTGCACAAACCAGCTGATAATACAAAGACATCTACATCAATAAAGAACACATTTTTTAAATTATTCCACAAATTTTAATTTAAAAAGCGCTTTCACCGGTTAAGACATGATCAGTTTAAATGTAAACAGAAAAAACATATGTTTAAAACAATACAAATTAGAATATGATAAAATATAGATATTTTTAAAGAATTTAAAACTTAAATGGATTAGTAGAAAATAATTTTAAATAAAATATTAAACTGGAAAATATGATTTACAATTAATTATTTTATTACAATTTGTACTTCTTTTAGTTCAAGTAATAACCTTCGTAGTCATTTAACAAAATTAAAACCAAAGAACAAAATTCAAGAATCTAAAAATATAATTTACAAAATTGATTGTGAATATAATAAAACTTACATTGGCCAAACCTCTAGACCTATAAGTACAAGAGTCAAAGAACACATTACAAAACACAAAATAAAGAAAAATCACAATTCGTAGAACACTAAATGAAAATCATGACATCAAATTTGACTCGTCTGGTATTATATTTAAAGAATCATCATGGACCAAAAGGAATCAAATTGAAAGTGCCTGCATGTCTGTTATAAAAGAACAATGTATATCACAACCATCTATAGATTTTAGTAATATATACTTGCCTTTAGTTAAAGAATAAATCAAACATAAAATAATTAATTGTAAATCATATTTTCCAGTTTAATATTTTATTTAAAATTACTTTCTATTAATCCATTTAAGTTTTAAATTCTTTTAAAATATCTACATTTTATCATATTTTAATTTATATTGTTTTAAACATATATTTTTTCTCTTTACATTTAAACTGATGATGCCTTAACCGGCGAAAGCGCTTTTTTAATTTAAATTTGTGGAATAATTTTTAAAATTCCACAAATGGTTCTTTTTAAAAGCTAGTTTACATTCTCTCATATACACTCATCACACTCATTCGAAATCCATATTCGCCCATATCTTGACGATCGGCGTCTTATGAATAAATAAATAAATAAATTTATACCATTTATACCATATACAACAGAACATCTACATTAATGTTAATAATGTTTGTTATAATATGTTGATTTACTAGATTAAATAAACATTGTTGAGGCTATTGTCTTTAAGAGTGTCCATTCCGCTCCTTTGAGATGTGCTATTTATTTATTTATTCTTATAAATAAGGAAACTGTGGCAAAATTACTAAAATCCGACTAGATCGGCTCGTGGCAGTTTTGTTCCAAAAGTGCGTGGCGCTGAGATTGGCCCTCGGCGATTCTGGCTATGAAGTGATGAGACGATGTAGTCGGCCTCCAGCGGTTTGGATACTAACTACAAAGCCGCTCTCATCAGCCCTTGGCGGTAAAAGGGTTAATGTGAAATTCAAACTGAATATTCAATAAATATATTTAAATATCATACTGATATGAAAAAAATGCAAAGGAGACTTTACTTTCCTTCAGTTTTTAGTTCTTAGTAGAATGTAGTATGGCCTTTCTTGTTATGGTTGAACTAAAAATCCAATTAATTGCTGTCCAACAGAAAATGTTAAAAAAACCATCTCAAATAAACTAGAAATAGAACAATCATGCCTCTTGTTTAGAGAGTAAAATTCTTCACATTAAATACCAGTAGATGTTTATTTTGTTTAAATTTTATATTTGTTTTATAATAGAAGTGGTAATATGCCGGAAAGTTGTGTTTCTAATTAACATATGCTTACATAACCACAAATACATAATATCACCTCCTTAATGTAATGTAACACACTTAGAAAAAAACTTTGCATTCAAGATTCTAGGATGTAGGAGGAATAACATTGATATAAAATAGAATCCCACTATCTATTTTATAGAGTCATACTAATTCAATACTGTTTTTAATTTCACAATTTGGTTCCTTATTTGGGAGCGATAATGAAGTCCGCTTTCCAATAAACAAAACAAGAAGAGAAGGGACTGGACTGTGCGGGAAATTAAAATATAAACTTTAAAATCAAGAATACACATAAAAACATATAGAATAAACATAATTAACTATTAAAATTAGATAATTACATAAAAATGTGTTATTATTTATGTTATTATTATTAACTAGCTCTACCTGCCCGTTTCGCCGGTCATAATATTTAGTTTGATTATATAATCAAAATGTGCAGCATGTTTCCAGTTTACACTGTATCCAATTTAGAACAGCTGATGTTAAGTATAATTTACTAGTGTACTGATTGAACAATTAGTCTATGCGTGTGGTAGTATTGCTACTAACCATATTAATAACAGATATTACGATAGTAAACATCAGCTGATAGTTAAGATAGATATTTAACACTTGTTGAAGACAACTGTTTGAGTAGGCTGATGTGTTTATAAACGAGCCCCCTCTTTACAACTCACCTATGTCCAGTTGTCACTGTTCATACGCTCAGACTAATTGTTCAGTCAGTATTAAATTATTTAAAATTTAAAAAGTTTAGCCTATTACAATTTTATTCAATATGTTTTATTTAACATCTGTTAATCAAATAAATCAGTCAATTAATATAGCTTCATAAGAATACCAAGGTAATTTTGGAGGCCAGTGGGACGGAGTCCTGAGGTCAGAGAGGAAATCCTTTTTTAGTAAGCCTCTACCCATGTAAAAAATGTCAAGTCAGCGGATGTATAATCTATATGTCCGCGTTAAATTGCCGATTAACATGCACGTTAAATATATATATAGATTACAGTAAAATAACTAAAATATCCCCACATGAAACAATGAAAAACGTGAAGCCAAAATGAACATGTCTTACTGAGACTGAGTCATTCCCTCCCCTGTGTGGTTTGGGAAATGACCACCTTAATCAAATTTGACGACAACACATGCAGTGAGTGTGCTCATTGGGCATCTGAGCTAAATGAGGATGTTAAACATCCATATGTGTTGTTAACTAGATATTGCCGCAAACATATTTTTTTGAATGTTTTATATTATCTGAAATGATGCAACTGAACATAAAAGTAGTGACAACTGTTATCCAAGTTATCAGTCATATGTTCTATGCAATTATATATATATTTTATTTATGTATTTGTCTTCTTGAGTGTATGTGCAAACACGTGTGTTCATGCTTGTGTTTGCCCTTTATCTTGTGTACGGTGTATGCTTGTAATGCTTATTTTCTAATGACTGCAGATCTTTAATAGCAGACATTTTGAGGATGTGTAAGTCTTATTATCTGGAAATAGAGTAGTTTGGGAACAAATAGAATAGGTTTATATACCCACATATTTTTGTTGGAATATTAAAAAAAACACCTGAACCCACAGTCCCAATATACAAACCTTCAGGTCATTTTAATATCTAGTCCAAAAATCTCAAAAAATGTAGTATTGTTCATGAAGTTGCTCCATATACTGATGCAAACCAGTTTTATTTTTCATAATCTCTTACTTACATTGCTCAATTTGTACTTTTTCATCATCCTCTGCAAGTAGACAAGTGTTGGACAAGACAAGTGTTGGAGTATGTCTAGATAAGAGTGCACGTGAACCTGTTGCTCCTGTGTTTTTCGCTGTTTTCAGTGGTATATTTTTCTGGTTTTGTGTTGAAAGTTGGTATAGCACTATAGTTAGGCATTGTGGACACTTAGGTAAGATTATTTTAATATTTTCGCATCTAGTATTTCCAAAAAACTCTTATCAGTTCTTAAAAATGCCAACTGACCGTTCCCCCACTGCTCCACCAGTCACTCGGTCCCAAGGACCTAGTGGTGTGGGGAAAGATAAGAAACCAGTGCAGAGAACTTTGTCTGACCCATCCGGCGGCTTATCGAGTGAACTGACGGCAGCTATTCAGTCTGCGATTAACAATGCCTTGTGTTCTGAGGTTTTGCTCACTAAGCTAGCTGATAAGATCTCGCAGACTGTCAATGACAACTTGACCTCTGCGCTCCAAGCTGCTAACAGCCGTATTGACCAGCTCACGGAGGAGGAGGTAACGTCGCTGCGAGACCAACTGCGGCGACAGGAGTTGCGGCATGATGACCTGGCCCAGTATCAACGACGTAACAACCTCCGAGTCTTCGGTGTTCCGGAGACTTCGGGAGAAGATACTGATGGTTTGTTGCTGAGCATATTCAAGGATCAGCTCGGCGTTGATGTTGGGTTAAAAGACATCGACAGGTCACATCGAGTTGGACGACTCCAGAGTTCGGCGCCTGGCATAGAGATGAGACCACGACCCATCTTGGTGAAATTTGTGAGCTACAGACAACGGCGGGCTGTCTTCTCTGTAAAGAAAAGGCTTAAGGGAACCAAGATCAATATCAGAGAAGACCTCACAGCATCCCGATTGATGGATTACAAAAATGCTGTTGCAAAATATGGTTTAAGACGGGTTTGGACCCAGGATGGACGTATCCGGTGGGTTGATGAGCGTGTAGGCAGGGGGGATGTAGCAGATAAAGCTGATATATAATTGGGTGTTATTATATATAAGATCTCAATTTATAATTTGTAGTACTGTATATAAAACTATATGTCATCATTCATCATTACTTGTTATTTTATTTTATTTTTATATAACTATTGCAGTATTATTATTATTTTCTTTTCTTACATGTGTACTGTCTTACTCAGTTGTTTAGTTTTATTTAATTTTCCTTTCATTATCCTTCTTAAATGCAGTATTACACATCTTATACTGAATTAAGTACATACAATTCTTGTCTTATTTTGCTAAAATGTAATTTAAATTTGTTATTTGTTCAATATTATTTTACTGTGTATACATATAATCAACGAAACAAGTTTATATAAAGTTATTAAATTACATATTTTGGTTTATTATTTGTTTCATCATTATTATGTGTAATTATGTGTAGGCCTAATCTATGTTTTTTATATTAAATTACCTTAAATTAAAATTAAATTACCCAAATAAACATAATTTATTGTCATAAACAACATCAGTCACTGGTAATTTTGAAAGTTAAAGCAAATATCAACTGATTGCCTTTGATTATTTTACTAATTGTTTTTAGTTTATACTTTTTAATTTTCTTTACATTATATATTATTTTTGTTTAGTATATATAGGAGTAATGTGGGTCTTTATATGTTTAAGATGTATTTTTATTTAGTCCTTTTTGGAAATTTAAATTAATTTCAACTGTTAGTCTTTAGTTATACAATCATTTGTTCTGTATTTCATTTCTTCACATTATAATTCATAGTCCATGTGTTTGCTTTATTGTTTATACTTATATAATATTTTGTAATTTGTTACCGAGTGAGGTCTATAAATTATTTTAGTAACATTTATACGTATATTATTATTACGTTTATTGTGTAAATATTGTAATGTATGGGTATAACAATATGTAAGTAGATTAACACTGATATGTCATCATACAGGAGTACAGGCCAATGTCACCTAAGCGTGCCTGTATAATACATGCTCTGTGTGCACATTTATTCTAAGTTTTATGTTATATATTCATTTCTTTTAATTTGTTGTATGATTGTGCTGAATGTATGTGTGCTTGTAGAGTCCAGCTTTGTACTGCCGACTGTGGTCTGTGGTGCCCCGTGGTCCGTCGCACTTTTCTTTGGTACAGGGTCATGACGACCCTGCCGCGCCCGGGCCCGACGTCTCCACTGAGCAACTTCTCTATCATTCCTTATCACCTTATCGCCGTTTCTGCAAGATAGTTCATATTAACGCTCAGTCTGTACCTTGTCATATTGATGAAATCCGCTCACTATTTAGAACTCCATTTTGTGATTGTATTCTTATATCCGAATCGTGGCTCAAGCCTCACATACCCTCAGCTTCTGTAGACATACCAGGATACACTCTCTATCGTAATGACCGTCTGTTTTCTGGAGGTGGGGGCACAGCGGTTTACATCAGGTCCTCTATTACTACTAAGGTGTTGGAGATCTCTGACACCTCAAGACCATTTTGACCTGAGTGGATGTTTATAGATATATCACTTAATGGTGTTCATATGCTCCTTGGACTTTGTTATCGACCACCTAAAGTGGGCTTCTTGGCAGAATTCGAAAGTGTCCTGTTAAGACTGATGCCTCGGTATAGTCATGTCATTGTGACGGGTGATTTTAATACTGATTTACTGGGACGAGACACGTATGACAAACGACAACTTACCACTATGTTTTACTCAAGTAACTTAACTTTACTCCCTTTTCAGCCACTCACCACACTGATCACTCTGACACCTTGATTGACCTGCTAGCAGTTAGTGACTCAACTCGAATTGCACATCATGGCCAGTTGTCTGTCCCAGGGATATCAAAACATGACCTTCTGTACTGTGTCTATAAAATCACATCGCCACAGCACGTGCCTAAGTTTGTTTCTTTTCGAAATTTTAAAAGTATTAACCCTGCTAACCTTTTAGCAGATGCTAGAAATTTGAATTGGGACACAGTTTTATCTGCTAATGATGTTAACATTATGGTCGACAACTTCAATGATATTTTTGTCAATCTACTGGACAAACATGCCCCCGTTGTAACCAAACGAATAACCAGGCAACCTTCCCCTTGGATCACTCCTGCCATACGTCATTTAATGGCCCAGCGTGACTCTATCCATAGGAAATTTAAGAGGACTAAGGACCTCATTGATAGAAATGTCTATAAACATCTACGAAATAGAGTTAAACAAGAAATGCGAAATTCAAGAGCTAGGTACATATATACATATTTCACTGAAAATAAGTCATCTACTGAACGCTGGCGTATGATCAAGAAGTTGGGGGTGTCCAAGATTAAACCTGATAGTCCCATCTCAGTAAATCTTAATGAGCTTAATAATTACTATATTAATCTCCCTGTTGATAACACTGGGGCTGTTGTATTTTCAGATCATCTAAGATCTCAGCTTCCAACTCCTCGTGATTCATATTTTACTTTAACTATGACAAATGAGAATGAGGTCTATAAATCCATTATGATGATTAAAAGTAATGCGATTGGGGCAGACAACATTTCTATGAAGTTATTAAAAGTTATAATCCCCGCGGTTTTACCTGTTATCACGACAATCCTGAACAAATCACTTGCAACCTCAATATTCCCATCTGCCTGGAAATCAGCGATTGTTCGGCCAATCGCCAAGACGTCCTCTCCATCTTCTCCATCTGATTATCGTCCAATCAGTATCTTACCTGCGCTCTCTAAATGTCTTGAGAGGATTGTTCACCAACAAGTATGTAATTATCTTTCTAGTAATGATCTTCTTGGTAAGTTTCAGTCAGGTTTTCGGAGAAATCACAGTACCACCACTGCACTTCTATATATCACTGAGGATATTCGAAAAGCTATGGACATCAGACAAGTGACATTGCTCACTCTGTTTGATTTTTCTAAAGCGTTTGATTGTGTCTATCATCCACTGCTCAAAGTCAAACTTTCTCATCTTGGTTTCTCGTCTGACAGTATTTCCTGGTTTGAGTCCTATCTGACTGGCAGGCGTCAGCGTGTACATGTGAATAACGAATACTCTAATTGGTGAAGTGTAACCAAAGGTGTCCCTCAGGGCTCTGTACTTGGACCTCTACTGTTTACTTTGTACATCAATGACTTGTCCAACAGCATTTCTCACTGTAAATATCACCTTTATGCTGACGATTTACAAATATACTCTCACGTTGATGTATCAGACTTAAATGAAGGGGTTAATAGAATGAATTCTGACATTAAATCTATTAGTGACTGGGCGTTCAGGCACAGCTTAAGACTGAATAACAACAAGACTCAACCTATTATTATTGGACATAACAGACTGATGGCACAGATTGATCTTGATACAGTACCCCGTATCTCTATTGATAATAATTCACTTAACTACTGTGACAAAATTAAGAACTTGGGACTCCTTATGAATACTACACTTACATGGTCTGATCATGTATCTTTAACATGTAATAGGGTTTTTGCTGGTATTCACACACTTAAGAGATATTATAACTGTTTACCTTTAGATGTTAAGATTATGCTAGTAAAAACTCTTGTATTTCCCCACTTTGACTACTGCGACATTGTCATCAATGACATGCCTACCCATCTTTCTGATAAACTTCAAAGAGCGCAGAACTACTGTCTACGTTATATTTTCAATCTTCGTCGAGATGAACATATCACTCCTTACTTCAGACGGCTAAATTTACTAAAGTTACTTGAGTACAGAAAGGTCAAAATTTTATCTTTACTGTACAATGTTCTTCAATCCAAAAATCCTTCTTATTTAGCTTCAAATTTTGTGTTTAACTTCAGCATAAGTAATCGGGACACGCGTCAGGGTTCTTCAATGTTAACTATTCCAGCTCATCGAACAGCACTTTACAATAGATCTTTTACTGTCACTGCCTGCAGACTGTGGAATAAACTTGATCCTTCAACTCGAAATATTGATAGTCGAGCTCGGTTTGTTGCGGCACTAAGGGAGTGGTTGTCGGCGGATTCATGGGGGTTGTAGGCCTTGGCCGTGCTGTCGATTCTGGACTGAGTGTATGTGTGATGTATGTTTGTTGTGAACTTGGAATACTTTTTATTTATTATTATTTTATTCATTATATATGTTTTTTTATTTATTATTCATTTTTTATTTGTTTATTTATTTATTTTTTTTTCATGTAAGTAATTAGTTTTGTTTTCTTCTTTGTTTTATGTTCTTTCATGCTTTATGCTTAATTTGTTTAGTTTTAATTATCTTGAAACTCTGATTTTTTAAAATTAACTTTTTACTTATAAATTTTAATTTTATAAGTACTTATAAAGTTTAACTTATAAATAATGTGCTCAGCAGCAGTGAACACGTAAGAACTCTTTAGATATACTCATTTTAGTTAAGTATTAATTTTTCTTTATGAGGTTAAGTGTAAGAGAGGACCTAATGGTCCTAACTTTGCCTCAGAAAATAAAACGTTTTTCATTTCATTTCATTTCATTTCAAGTACTACTTAGGAGTTGAACAGTGTGGAACTTTGTTAGCAAATATCTACCTAACTTATCCATACCTACCTAATTTATGGATCTTTTAATTTTAATAAATACTAGATGGTATGAGAATTTTCATGCATTACATCTGTAGTAGTTTAAAGCATAGAAATACAGAGATAAAAGAATTTAAGTTTCTTTCATTTATGTAATGTTTATGTTTACATAGATATCGCCTGAATATGATGACAAACAAATTGTAAAGGTTGTGGTTAAGCGCTTAAAAGAGAACTGTGGTGACCTTGTTGAACATACTTCAACTATGAAAGAAGAGGTAAGTTGTCAATGAATAAATCTATCAGAGTTACAGTTACTGTGTATTGCCACTGGCCCCTTCATCAGTTACTTATGAACTGGATATACCGATATGTTTGAGGTATTACCAACTGTTGAGCACTTTAACAATGATTTTTTTAAAATTCCAAATATATCTTTAATAAGGTATTTAACTGCTTAGATGCAAGAAGGAAAGACTAGGGTGTATCTAATATTGAGGTTTGAGGTCTATACTGATGGGCAATTTCCATTCTTCAGAGTTGAGAGCTATTGCATTTTGCAAAGAGTGATCTGGTTACTTTGACAGTTACAGTTACACGTTGTAAACTGCAATAGCTCTCAATTATTGCAAAAGTTCAGTGGATTACAAAATCTAGACACTCCCAAAATCTCAATATAACTCTAACTCCTTCTTTTGAACAAGCAATGAAAAAGACAACACACATATTGAATAATAGAAGCAGAAGTGCCTAAACAATTCAGTGTTCAAGTGCTCAACATTTGGCAGTACCTCATCCACCTACCTTAAGTGTTACTCTGTATCTCGTTCTCGGGTGTGCAAATAAGGTACCAGTGGCCTCTGAAATGTGTCACAAAATAGTATATTCATTTTTGTTTTGCATCTCTTGTCTATCCACATTTAACAGGCATACTGATTTCACTTTCCTTTACATTTTTTTTTTATAATAGAACTTATATTCAAGTTCTAAATTACTACTAGATACTTAATTATGAAAATAAACCAGGAAATGTGAGTATTAGCAACAAGGAGCTACACTGTCATTAGTGAATTCAGCATTTGAAACTGTCACTTGTGTTACCATAAATGGTCAGTGATGGTTGACCAGCATAACCTCGACTCTGAACTGAAACAGCTGCAATTTTACCAGGCTAAGAAGTCTTCTAACACTTAATCTGGGACCAATGGCTTAACTTGACATGCAAATCACAGGAGCGGCACAAGGCAAAAACTGTTAATGGTCACATCGGGAATCGAACACGGACCCCACTGCCTTAGTCCTTAGCTATGACTTAGTTCCATACTCTAATCCAGGGGCCGGCAACTAATTTTGGGTGGGGTCCAGACATTTAAAAAAATAAGTTTGGGGGTCCAGGAAAAAACTAGGTAAAACTTCGTTATATGCCTCCATCGAGTGAATCAAATTAACGCACAAATCAATACTATTGATTATTGAATATATAACTTTGGGTTTCTACTATCATATATAAATAATATTAATGTTCATAGAAGAGTAACAACTTAAATTAAAACAGCAAAAAAAATTCAAAAAAATATTTGCAGCAAAACAATGTAATATTTGATTGTAAAAATTAATTAAAAACCTAACCTAAGTAAGTTGGCTTAACAAGATCTAATGAGGGCCTGCTGTAATACGACAGTTTTTCTAATACGAGTAAAATATACTAGTGAATCTATATGTATAATATAGGTTTGTGTGTTTCACTTGACTCACTCGAAGTAGGCATATCACGACGATCTGCCAAAAGCACTTGAATGGTTTGCTAACTTATTTTAATTTTCACTCACAATGTAAAATACAACAAATAGGTGTACATTTTTACTAAAAAATCAATGGGAAAAATTACACTTGTGGTCTTGAGCCAGTTTTTTAAAGTTAGGTTCACGCTGGGAACAGCTAATGCGAAGAGTGTCCTCAAGGTACTTCGCATATGTCTGTCAATCTTGAGCGATACTTGTTTTTCAAGAAATTCATTTTTGAAAACGATGTTTCACAAAGATATGTGGAGCCAAACATAGTAGCAAGGTAAATGACCAATTTCTTGCAGTTTACGTATTTCTCTGGGACATGTTTAAGCCAAAATTCTTGTGTGGATGCAGTTTTATACACTTGCAACAAAATGTCTTCCTGCAAGTCTATAATCTCCATTTGGAGCAAGGGCTTCTTTTGACCGAATGTAGATTTTAGTTAAATTCATGCCATCATGAGAGTTTCCAGTTTTTAAACTCAACTTTAAATCAAAAGATCATTTTTAAAAGACTTGCAGGAGAACCACTGTAATTAATTACGTAATAATATCAATTATGTTGAAATGAGTTTATTTAGACTAACTTTATCATGATTTCAATACATTTTTACAGAGTTTCATCTAATACTATACCCTGCTGTCCCGGTTTTATTTTCAACCGTCTGGTTCATTCCTTAACTATGTTTCTATGTTAAACAATTTAATAATAATTTAATTTATAATTTTTCTATGGTAGAGCTAGTGATATTGTGTGTGGAATATACTGACTATTACAGAAGTCTGAATGTAATGGATCAATGTAGCCATGTTACCCATTACATCAATACTTGTAACCAATGTCAAATATACAATTGATATGTGTATCAGATCAAATATCAATTTCTCATTTCCTTGTAGTTCGGCATTGAGCACATTTAAGTCTTGCAAAATTTCTTTCAGGTAAGCCACATTCAACATACATTTTTCGTTTGCCAGGAACTCCAAATGCTTTTTATTGCTTCTTGTTTATTCAAGTTTTCTAAGAAAGTAGTAATTTCTTGTTTTATTTGACAAAAACGTTTCATCACTCGATCTTTACTTAGCCAACGAACATTGTTGTGTTGAAGTAAGTCAGAATGTATTGAATTACACTCAGATAGAAAAACTTTGAACTGTCTGTGCTGAAGAGCAGAACGACTCCTCATAAAATTAATCAACTTGATCAAGTTGTTCATTGCCTCTTTCAGAGTGTCACTAAGTTTCCCACATAGGGATGACTGGTTAATTATGCATTGGTAAGATAGTAACCCCGCACTCTTTTCTCTGATTTGCTTTACAAGCCCCATTTCTTTGCCGACCATAGCTGGAGCACCATCAGTTGACAGAGACACCATTTTATCATAACTAATGTTTGATTTTGTCATGAAGTCATCAAAAGCCTGGAATAAATCTTCTCCACGAGTTTGGCCTTTAAATGGCAAGACCGCAAGCAATTCTTCAATAAATATTTTATTTTCAATATCATCAAATCTCACAAAAATAAACATTTGTTCGTTGTCAACAATATCACATGATTCATCAAGTGCTATGGGGTAGCAAGGCGCCTTTTGTAGAAGTTCTATCAAACTCCTTTTATTGTCTGCAGCCAATATTTCTGTTCTTCTTGTATTGCTTTTTGCCGACAATGGAATACCTTGAATTGCAGCAACAACATCCTTTTTATCTTCAAAAAGTGCTTCGGCCACTCCTAGCATACATATCTTTAACTATCTCAGAGTCTGAAAATGGCTTCTGGTGTTTATTGAGCGTCCTACATACACGCAAAGCTGCGTCTGCAGATTTTTCTTGCTCGCTCATACTTCAAACTAGTATGGACGTGATTTTTTGTAAGAAGCTAGATATTTCTTCAGCTTTTCTTGTCGAGTTTCACTTCCCAGAGGAAAATTTTTATAAAACTGTTGATGGGTCGTTTCATAATGCCTTTTTAAATTTGTACTTTTAATAAGAGCAACAGTTTTATTGCATATTAGGCAAACTGGAACAGCGCCAGGTCTAACAGGAAGCGTAAAACAACACTGTTCAATCCATTCAGTTAAAAACTTCCTATTGTCACTATCAACTTTACGCTTTTTATGATCCATATCGTTAAAAATCAAAAGCATCGACGATTACAAAACAATTTACTCACGTCACGTGGTTTGATGTACAGTACTGATTTGGCCGGCTAGGTTAACTGAGCGAACAACACAAAAGAGAAACGGCAACAGTCACAACAACACTCACTTCCTTTCAGCTCTACTACGCATCTCCGATTGGCTGGCTCTGTGGGCTTCTGCTAATATCATAATAACAGCGAGGCGGCGGTTTTGCCAACTCTACACGAGGCTGGCCAGGCTAAGCAGCGGTGTTGTTGCCAACTTGATTGTGACAATCAAACTTAGGAAAAGGCTTTTTAAAATTATAAATTTTATAATTTATATGATTGAGATATTAAAATTTTTTTGGCGGTCCAGTTTTTGACCTTCCGTGGTCCGGACATGGACCGCGGTCTGCCAGTTGCCAACCATTGCTCTAATCCTTTCCTGGAGTTTTAGGCATCCCACTGATCTCTAAAAGTTTACAGAATAGCTTTTCTTCATCAACATATTTTTGATGAAACATTTATATTGAGGGTAGTCTTCTTTTGACCTAATGTAGATTTTTAGTTAAATTCATGCCATCATGAGAGTTTCCAGTTTTTAAACTCAACTTTAAATGAAAAGATCATTTTTAAAAGACTTGTAGTAGAGGTGTGCCAAACAGTACCAATGCGGAAACCAGCTGCAACTGCGACGGTGCCGGCCGTGAGACAGTACTGCGAGACAGTTCCAGTTCCAAACAGTTCCACGACTCATGAGACACTCTCTGTGGTACTTTTAGCTTTGATGGTGTCAGTTTTACAGTACCATAAAGGGTGTGGATTTTTAATCATAATTTCAGTTCCTGTTTGGTCCTTATAAGATAAACATTTACTCTGTTAAACATATGTTTGATTTTAATACAACATAAATGTAAATATTCATCTATAACGTTAATTTTTATGGATATATCGAATAAATGCTTACGATAATGCATATTCAAAAAGAGGTAATCTCAGAAATAATGAGATTAAAAAAAAAATAAAAAGTATAGTATGATTTATTTTACTAAATATGCAGCTAACATTTTTAAGCCTGTATATGAACAAAATATTAAATATAGCCCACTTTTTGACATAATTATAGTTCATATTTAAATAGACGAGTTCCCTAGCTTTTGTAGTTTTCAACTGAGTTCGTCTTTCATTTATAATTAAACCTGTATTCGAAAAAAATATGTTCACAATGGAATATACGTGGCAATGAAACATAGGTATTGTTTAGCCAGAGTACTTAGTGATGGGTATAATAGATTAGTTCTAATATAAGATAACAATAATACTATAAAGGCCGAATACTACGATTAGCGATAGCGCGCATGCAACTGTTTGATTTTGGATATTAAATTATTTAAAGAGTCTACAGAAATACAGTTCAAGACTTGTTTTGTTTCTAAGAACTGCATAGTCCGTGAGAATGGGTACTGTTGACGTTGCTGGTACTGTTTCACTGGCTCTGTGAAGTTGGAACTGGGAGTTCCAAATGTTATAGTGGAACTGTCGCGGTTACGAGCGTGAAACAGTACCAACGAGACAGTTCCAGTTACTTTGACCCACCTCTAACTTGCAGGAGAACCACTGTAATTAATTACATAATAATCTCATCAATTTTCATCAAAAGAGCTGAATGACTATTTTTCCACCATGGGTTGTGGAGGGAACATAAGCATAGATAAACTAAGTTTCTTCAACCAAAATAGATATGCAAGTATCAGTTCTCCTTTCACCTTTGTGTGTGTGTCCGAGCAAAAGGTAAAAGAACTTATGAACAGCCTAACAAGTACTGCTTTTGGTATAGATGGAATATCCGTTGCTATGGTCAGAGACTTGAGCCCTTATTGTATTGGAGCCATCACCCATCTGGTCAATGTGTCTCTCACTACTTGAAAGTTCCCTTCCTGTTGGAAGCAGAGCGTAGTGATTCCTCTTCCAAAGACTAACAATCCCACTACGATTTCTCAGTTTCGGCCAATATCCATCCTCCCGGTCGTCTCTAAAATACTGGAGAGGGTAGTGTCAGAGCAAATGGTCAACTACTTGGAATCTGAGGATTTACTGCCTGAATCGCAATCAGGTTTTAGATGGGGATTTAGCACCTGCTCTGCGCTTCTGAATGTTACTGATGACCTACTTTCTGCAAGGGATAGGAGGTTTCAGAATTTAGTCACGGCTTGGACTTTTCGCAAGCTTTTGACTCGATTAACTTCGATTTGTTGTTAGCAAAGCTTAGATTTTATCAATTTGACGACACTGCAGTTAAGCGGTTCTCGTCGTATTTATTAGGGAAAACTCAGCGAACAAAGGTTGATGGTCGGCTGTCTCCTGTACTACCCAGATCCGTTGGTGTTCCGCAGGGTAGTTGCCTAGGGCCAATACTCTTTCTTGTATACACTGCAGATTTGAAGGATCAGCTGGATTTCTGTTCTCTTAACTCTTATGCAGATGACTCACAGCTGTTGTCTTACAGCCCATTGGAGAGAGAGCAGAGGCTGTGCGAAGCATCAATTTGGATCTGGAGAGGAAGAAGTCATGGTCGGACGATCATGGGCTTCTGCTAAACTCAGACAAATGTTCTGTTTTGCAGGTGAACAGGGTCATCTCTAAACTGTCAACCACCTAGTTGTTTTAATCAGTTTGTCACTCTGGATGGCAAACTTTTAGTTATAGGCAGTTCTCTAAGAGTCCTTGGAGTCACTTTGGACTCCAATCTTGATTTTACGAACCATGTAAAGTCTATATGTAAAAGCGTCTTGGTCAAGCTGAAAACTCTATATAGATGTGTAAAAATATTGCCAGTGTCTGCTAAGTTAGAGATTATCCGCTCAACAATTTTTCCTACTATATATTATGCTCTTCCATCTTTTACTCGTTGTCTGTCCCAGGAAAATTTAATGGTTCTCACTAGATTGCAGAATAGAGCTCTGAGATTTGTTTACAATATAAAAAAATTTGATCATATTAGTGAATTTAGGTTAAGCTCTAAGGTCCTATCAATTAAAGGTTGCTGTGACTTGCAGACTGTTCAACTTATCTACAAAGTTCTTCAGACTGGCAAGCCTAAATATCTCAGGCAAAAGCTTATTTTCAGGCATGAAATAAACACCTGAAGTACTTGACAGGACAGCCTACTTCATTTGCCAAAGGTCCGTCTAGAAATTGGTAAAAAAGCTTTTAGGTACTTTGGACCGGAAATATATAATGCTTTGCCCCCTGCTTTGAAAAGTCTTAGTTACCGCTTATTTAAAAGTCATATCAAAGAAATTGTCATATAATTTTATATCTAAACTATTAACAAGAGTTGCCTTGTAAATCAGAGTATTGTATATTTGAAGAACACTTGCAAAATAAAGACGTTATTTATTTAATCTCAATTATTTTGAAATTAATTTATTTAGACTAACTTTATCATGATTTCAATACATTTTTACAGAGTTCCATCTAATACTATACCCTGCTGTCCCGATTTTATTTTCAACCGCTGATTCCTTAACTATGTTTCTATGTTAAACAATTTAATAATAATTTTATTTATAATTTTTCCATTGTAGAGCTAGTGATATTGTGTGTCGAATATACTGACTATTACAGAAATCTGAATGTAATGGATCAATGTAGCCATGTTACCCATTATATCAATACACTTGTAACCAATGTCAAATACACAAACGTGACTTCCGTCAGCTGATTGAAGTGAAAAAATTAGTTGTGTACATGACAACAGTATGACAAATATTTCAGAGCAAAATTATAAATATTTCAGTTAAACCAATTTCTTTATTTCAAAGTTCTTTTTCTCCTTTTATTCTTCTGGAATTGTATTGTGCTTAGGAATGAAAAACTGTCCCGAATATTATATATTTTATGTATGATTTTTTAATTAAAGATTTGTTTAAGAAAATAGACTAATCCGAAATCAGTTTGGTCCCAATTATTTCTGAACAGCAGGACTCTACTGTAATATTTATTTTGGCTACTTAGCTTTTTATTGATATTAGAAAAATCTTTTCAGGAAAATCCTGTTAATCTCAGCACTGTCAGCTTTTTAAACACGGAAAGCCTTTGCCATACTGTAAAAGAGGAAAAAGGGTGCGAGAAAAGCCCAGACCAGGTAATAAACAAATTTTGTTATTGTTGTTTAATTCTTTTAGTGCCAGACTATTTTTTTTTTTTTTTTACTTGCAAAAAATGCCAACCCACTGTCATAAAGGGTGTATGAAGAATACCAGGCCACTTTTGGCAATTTTGACATATTTCGTTGAAATATTCATAGCTATCTTATTTTCTATTGGAAATCAGCAAACAGGGTTTTGTTTTGCTTGTAAGAATATGCTGGTTGTAAATAAAATATAATTTTGAGTTGTTGACAAAATTAAAAAAAAACATAAAACAAAAAGTAAATAAATTTCTTTTTCATGTTTACACATACATAACTACTTTTTGTATAGGCTAAACTACAAAATTTAAATAAATAGCCTAATCTACATCTAATTGTAAATACACACATACAAAAAGAAGCACTTAACTTCAAAAACATAGTAGATATTAAAATTTTTAAAAGATTTTGTAATCTTCCAAATTGGTAATAAAAACGTCACATTTTACAACGTTGGCATGTGTCTTTAGACATGTTTACTTGCATAATGTCTTGTCTCCAAAGTTAAAAATAGTATATAGAAAATTACATTTTCTATATACTATTTTTATAAAAAAGAAAGTTACACTATACAAAAATATTTACAATATATACATTTACAAAATAATTCAGTTTATGGACACATGTGTTTGCCAAAGCATAAAACATGAGCTCTCCTTTTACATTTGATACAAACAGTCCTTGTACCACCAGTGCTTACAACTACCACTATTTACAAGTACAATAATAGACAAATTAAGTAAAAACAACTACTTTCAATGTAAAATACAATAAATCACAACTAAAAAAAACAGCATAGTACAAATGGCCACAAGAAGTAAACAAAGAATACTAAAGCTGTTCTGAGGTCATGACAACGACCAAAGAGTTAACGCTTTACCGAATCATAATATGAGTTAGACTAACAGAACCATCAGTCTCTGAGACCGGATATGCATTTTTCGATATTTTGTGTATTTTTATGTACCTATAAGTAAAGGAAGAGGATGAAACAATGTAATTAATACAACAAGCATTTATTGATTACAGTGTTTTTAAAATTTTTATTAAGTTTAACTCAACATTAATTGAAGGGTAATATAAGTTTTATGTGAAAACGAAAATAAGCACATAAATGTAGAGAATAAAAGTAGATGTTCTAATTAGAATTGGTACAATATAAAAATAAAAAAAAAAATATTGTAGTCGTAACAAGAGAATTATATTGTACCTTGAGTACTGTCCATTATATACCTTCAAATAGGTAAATGTTTTCACATGTTCACTGTGCAAGTGATGCATGCTTTTTTGCTACGTTCCAAACCACGCCAGGTAATCACACTTAATGCAATCCGCACAGTTTTAAATTTATTTTTTTATTTATAAAAAATAGAAGAATTATTATAACATGTTTACAGAACCACCGGTCTCTGAGATCTGAGGTAGATTTCATTTGGTAAGCGTGGCTAACCTGCTTTTTTTACTTGCTTCAACTTTACAGTACCTTCCCTTCTTACTCCCTTGAACCTGCTAAACAATTTAGTCACGGCTTGGACTTTTCGCAAGCTTTTGACTCGATTAACTTCGATTTGTTGTTAGCAAAGCTTAGATTTTATCAATTTGACGACACTGCAGTTAAGCGGTTCTCGTCGTATTTATTAGGGAAAACTCAGCGAACAAAGGTTGATAGTCGGCTGTCTCCTGTACTACCCAGATCCGTTGGTGTTCCGCAGGGTAGTTGCCTAGGGCCAATACTCTTTCTTGTATACACTGCAGATTTGAAGGATCAGCTGGATTTCTGTTCTCTTAACTCTTATGCAGATGACTCACAGCTGTTGTCTTACAGCCCATTGGAGAGAGAGCAGAGGCTGTGCGAAGCATCAATTTGGATCTGGAGAGGAAGAAGTCATGGTCGGACGATCATGGGCTTCTGCTAAACTCAGACAAATGTTCTGTTTTGCAGGTGAACAGGTCATCTCTAAACTGTCAACCACCTAGTTGTTTTAATCAGTTTGTCACTCTGGATGGCAAACTTTTAGTTATAGGCAGTTCTCTAAGAGTCCTTGGAGTCACTTTGGACTCCAATCTTGATTTTACGAACCATGTAAAGTCTATATGTAAAAGCGTCTTGGTCAAGCTGAAAACTCTATATAGATGTGTAAAAATATTGCCAGTGTCTGCTAAGTTAGAGATTATCCGCTCAACAATTTTTCCTACTATATATTATGCTCTTCCATCTTTTACTCGTTGTCTGTCCCAGGAAAATTTAATGGTTCTCACTAGATTGCAGAATAGAGCTCTGAGATTTGTTTACAATATAAAAAAATTTGATCATATTAGTGAATTTAGGTTAAGCTCTAAGGTCCTATCAATTAAAGGTTGCTGTGACTTGCAGACTGTTCAACTTATCTACAAAGTTCTTCAGACTGGCAAGCCTAAATATCTCAGGCAAAAGCTTATTTTCAGGCATGAAATAAACACCTGAAGTACTTGACAGGACAGCCTACTTCATTTGCCAAAGGTCCGTCTAGAAATTGGCAAAAAAGCTTTTAGGTACTTTGGACCGGAAATATATAATGCTTTGCCCCCTGCTTTGAAAAGTCTTAGTTACCGCTTATTTAAAAGTCATATCAAAGAAATTGTCATATAATTTTATATCTAAACTATTAACAAGAGTTGCCTTGTAAATCAGAGTATTGTATATTTGAAGAACACTTGCAAAATAAAGACGTTATTTATTTAATCTCAATTATTTTGAAATTAATTTATTTAGACTAACTTTATCATGATTTCAATACATTTTTACAGAGTTCCATCTAATACTATACCCTGCTGTCCCGATTTTATTTTCAACCGCTGATTCCTTAACTATGTTTCTATGTTAAACAATTTAATAATAATTTTATTTATAATTTTTCCATTGTAGAGCTAGTGATATTGTGTGTCGAATATACTGACTATTACAGAAATCTGAATGTAATGGATCAATGTAGCCATGTTACCCATTATATCAATACACTTGTAACCAATGTCAAATACACAAACGTGACTTCCGTCAGCTGATTGAAGTGAAAAAATTAGTTGTGTACATGACAACAGTATGACAAATATTTCAGAGCAAAATTATAAATATTTCAGTTAAACCAATTTCTTTATTTCAAAGTTCTTTTTCTCCTTTTATTCTTCTGGAATTGTATTGTGCTTAGGAATGAAAAACTGTCCCGAATATTATATATTTTATGTATGATTTTTTAATTAAAGATTTGTTTAAGAAAATAGACTAATCCGAAATCAGTTTGGTCCCAATTATTTCTGAACAGCAGGACTCTACTGTAATATTTATTTTGGCTACTTAGCTTTTTATTGATATTAGAAAAATCTTTTCAGGAAAATCCTGTTAATCTCAGCACTGTCAGCTTTTTAAACACGGAAAGCCTTTGCCATACTGTAAAAGAGGAAAAAGGGTGCGAGAAAAGCCCAGACCAGGTAATAAACAAATTTTGTTATTGTTGTTTAATTCTTTTAGTGCCAGACTATTTTTTTTTTTTTTTTACTTGCAAAAAATGCCAACCCACTGTCATAAAGGGTGTATGAAGAATACCAGGCCACTTTTGGCAATTTTGACATATTTCGTTGAAATATTCATAGCTATCTTATTTTCTATTGGAAATCAGCAAACAGGGTTTTGTTTTGCTTGTAAGAATATGCTGGTTGTAAATAAAATATAATTTTGAGTTGTTGACAAAATTAAAAAAAAACATAAAACAAAAAGTAAATAAATTTCTTTTTCATGTTTACACATACATAACTACTTTTTGTATAGGCTAAACTACAAAATTTAAATAAATAGCCTAATCTACATCTAATTGTAAATACACACATACAAAAAGAAGCACTTAACTTCAAAAACATAGTAGATATTAAAATTTTTAAAAGATTTTGTAATCTTCCAAATTGGTAATAAAAACGTCACATTTTACAACGTTGGCATGTGTCTTTAGACATGTTTACTTGCATAATGTCTTGTCTCCAAAGTTAAAAATAGTATATAGAAAATTACATTTTCTATATACTATTTTTATAAAAAAGAAAGTTACACTATACAAAAATATTTACAATATATACATTTACAAAATAATTCAGTTTATGGACACATGTGTTTGCCAAAGCATAAAACATGAGCTCTCCTTTTACATTTGATACAAACAGTCCTTGTACCACCAGTGCTTACAACTACCACTATTTACAAGTACAATAATAGACAAATTAAGTAAAAACAACTACTTTCAATGTAAAATACAATAAATCACAACTAAAAAAAACAGCATAGTACAAATGGCCACAAGAAGTAAACAAAGAATACTAAAGCTGTTCTGAGGTCATGACAACGACCAAAGAGTTAACGCTTTACCGAATCATAATATGAGTTAGACTAACAGAACCATCATTCTCTGAGACCGGATATGCATTTTTCAATATTTTGTGTATTTGTATGTACCTATAAGTAAAGGAAGAGGATGAAACAATGTAATTAATACAACAAGCATTTATTGATTACAGTGTTTTTAAAATTTTTATTAAGTTTAACTCAACATTAATTGAAGGGTAATATAAGTTTTATGTGAAAACGAAAATAAGCACATAAATGTAGAGAATAAAAGTAGATGTTCTAATTAGAATTGGTACAATATAAAAATAAAAAAAAAAATATTGTAGTCGTAACAAGAGAATTATATTGTACCTTGAGTACTGTCCATTATATACCTTCAAATAGGTAAATGTTTTCACATGTTCACTGTGCAAGTGATGCATGCTTTTTTGCTACGTTCCAAACCACGCCAGGTAATCACACTTAATGCAATTGTATTGTGTCTTTCTTTCTTTTGATGCTGGACACTTTGAACATATTTTAGGTTTGTTCATTTTATCACATGAGATGTCTTCATCAACCCTTCCTTGTCCAGTTTCACCTAGAGTTCTCAAGATGCTATCCCTTACATATATGATAAAAAATACTACTTGCAATATTGACAGTTATTGAAGGAGTAGAAAAATAAACTATACACATTCACTAGATTACACTGACGTCAAAAGAACTATCTAGTAAACTAGACCCGGTACTCAGGTAACGTAAACTGAACTATCTAGTAGTTCACGCAAAATATAGGTTGATTACTGCGAAGCACAGGCATAGGACTTAGTAAAAACTTGTTTAGCAGGTTCAAGGGAGTAAGAAGGGAAGGTACTGTAAAGTTGAAGCAAGTAAAAAAAGCAGGTTAGCCACGCTTACCAAATGAAATCTACCTCAGATCTCAGAGACCGGTGGTTCTGTAAACATGTTATAATAATTCTTCTATTTTTTATAAATAAAAAAATAAATTTAAAACTGTGCGGATTGCATTAAGTGTGATTACCTGGTGTGGTTTGGAACGTAGCAAAAAAGCATGCATCACTTGCACAGTGAACATATGAAAACATTTACCTATTTGAAGGTATATAATGGACAGTACTCAAGGTACAATATAATTCTCTTGTTACGACTACAATATTTTTTTTTTATTTTTATATTGTACCAATTCTAATTAGAACATCTACTTTTATTCTCTACATTTATGTGCTTATTTTCGTTTTCACATAAAACTTATATTACCCTTCAATTAATGTTGAGTTAAACTTAATAAAAATTTTAAAAACACTGTAATCAATAAATGCTTGTTGTATTGATTACATTGTTTCATCCTCTTCCTTTACTTATAGGTACATAAAAATACACAAAATATCGAAAAATGCATATCCGGTCTCAGAGACTGATGGTTCTGTTAGTCTAACTCATATTATGATTCGGTAAAGCGTTAACTCTTTGGTCGTTGTCATGACCTCAGAACAGCTTTAGTATTCTTTGTTTACTTCTTGTGGCCATTTGTACTATGCTGTTTTTTTAGTTGTGATTTATTGTATTTTACATTGAAAGTAGTTGTTTTTACTTAATTTGTCTATTATTGTACTTGTAAATAGTGGTAGTTGTAAGCACTGGTGGTACAAGGACTGTTTGTATCAAATGTAAAAGGAGAGCTCATGTTTTATGCTTTGGCAAACACAGGGTGGGTGGGTGGGTTACTATCACTGTGACTGTATGGGTGGGCGGTTGGGTCACTATCACTGTGCGTGTATGGATGGGCGGGTGGGTCACTATCACTGTTCGTGCTATTGACTTGTATGGGTGGGCGAGTCTAGACAGGTCCGTGTGTGTTTAGTGTTTTTGAAGACTTATGACGATCTCACAAGAGTGAAGATTTTATGTATTTTCGGCTTGAGAATGACTACATAAGTTAGTCGAAACTGGTCGCCATCTGACGATGTGTTGGGCCACTTGACTGAATATAAGGTACTATAAACCTCTAGTGGTTAGGCAGTGGTCCGGAGGCAATTCATTACACAATATTTCACTGATTCAGAGTTAATTACCATGCTTTGCGCTCTCTAAAAGTAGACTTAACAGATTTTTCTACACTATGAAACTTTGCTATCTAGGAGAACAAACTGTTTCAATCAGAAAATTAACAATTTAGTTTTAAAGCATGCATAACCAGATCAAAGGACATAGCTAAACATTGCGAGAAACACATTATATTATTGATTCAGAGTCAAATATAGCCCTCTAAAAGTAGACTTACAGATTTCTCTAGGCTTTGAAACTTTTTACCTAACTGGACAAACTGATTTTAATCGGAAAATTTACAATTTAATTTCACCAAATGCATAGCCAGTTCACAGGACATAGCTAAATATGGCAAAAAACCTGATAGTTCACTGATTCAGAGTCAAATACAATAATTTGTGCCCTCTAAAAGTAGACACAGATTTGCCTAGACTTTGAAACTTTTTTATCTAACAGAACAAACTGATTTCAATAGGAAAATTTTAAATTTAATATTATATAAAAGCCATTTCCCATTCGTCACTATTTTTCCAAAACTATAAGTCCAATTGACTTGAAATTTTGTACATAGGTTTATCTTGGCCCCTAGAGGCTCACTAAGAAAGGATTTCCCTCTCTGACCTTAGAACTCCGACCTGTGACCTCCAAATTTCCCATGGTATTCTTATGGCAATTACATTAATTGATTTATTTATTTTATTAACAGCTGTTAAATAAAAATAAATTGATAAAATTGTGGTAGGCTAAACGTTTAACCCTATGGACCCGAAAGCAATATTTGTAGTTTGTCCTCGTTGCTTGAATGGCCAGCTGTACTGGCCGTAGACATTTCCGCGTCAGCCCGGTCTATTTGTTAACGCGATGTCCTGATTGCTCGAATGTCCACCTGTACTGGCCAGTATAGAATACGACTATTGCTCGTATGGCCAGTACTACTGGATACTATGCAAACATTTTATTTTTATTATTTTATTTTATACGTATATGTCCGGTGAGTGCTGTAACCTATCAAGGAACTCGTAAACTAAATATGACGTCTGTTGACATTGGTTTCCCGCCAATTACATTTATTGTTCAGTAGATTCTGACAGCTGACGTTTAGCATCTCAGTCAGACAGTCACCGTCGCCATAACTACTTGTTGTGTGTACATTTGACTTGTGATCTATACTGTTTGATGTTATTCAGCTGTGAATTATTATTTGTAAATATTGTGTTTTGAACAATACCATTCTGCAAAAAATTCAAACACTAAAGATTTTGCAAAAGGTTTCATGACTATGTCATATGTTAAAATCAAGTTGTAATTTCAATAATTTATGTTAATTATTCAATTTACAAATGTATGTTTAAAACTAAAATTATCAAACTGTTTGTTTATCTTAGAATAAGTTAGTTCCATTAAAGTTTTTCTATAATTATCTATTAATGGTTTTTACGTCATTTTTAAATACCCATGTCAAAAATACAAAGTCTATTTAAAAAGAATTACGCGCTGGCTGAGAAGTATAAACAAACATGGCCGCTAACTGGAAGTGGAACTAGCGCGGCCAGTACAGCTGGCCATTCGAGCAACGAGAACAAACAATGACGAGACTAATAACAAGCCGTCTAAAACTTTGCATGGCCAGTACTACTGGCCATTCGAGCACAAAGGGTTAAAATTAAAAATAATTAATTGAGCACAGTAGTAAACTATACATAACATCAGATGTTCTAAATTGGATATAAATCAAACTCAATATTATGGCCAGCGAAGCTAGCGGGTACAGGTAGTGGTCCTATATATATATGCTGTGTATTCCATAGTTATAGTAGAAATATTTGTTTAGTTGTTTTAACATCTTATTGAAAATGGAACCTATTCAAAGATGAAAGGTAGAAGAATCAAACTTCTATAATGCAGTAATTTTTACTTTTACATTCCTCATTACTGTATTTTATTTAAGCCAACTTTCTGAAGCACAATATTTTGTTCTAGTTAATGAGTACTATTGAAAAGAATACATATTTTAGTGGTGAAATTTGTTCCTTTTGTTAAAGATTGCATATTTGGAGGGAGACAAGTTAGAAGATACTACAAGTATGAAAGTGTCCGAAGGAGTCACAGAGCAATTTGACTGTTGCCACAAGTACTTAACAAAAAAATAAGCAGGAAAATAAATTGAATTTGGATCCAAAAATTATGCAGTGCTCTTTTGAAATTAATAAGAGAAATAATTTAATAAGACATGTAAAATCTAATTAAGGAGAGAAATGTTTTAGTTGTGACCAAAGTCTGTTTAAAACTAATTTGAAGAAAAATGTAATGAGCCACACAGGAGAGAGACTTTTCATATGTAACCAGTGTAATTATAATACAAATATTAAGAGTAATTTAACATCACATGTGAGGAGGCACACAGGCGATAAACCTTTTAGTTGCAGTAAGTGTCCTTATAAAACTGCTCACAAGAGTCTTTTAACAAATCACTTAAGATTACACACAGGAGAGAAACCTTTTAGTTGCAGTCAGTGCCCTTATAAAACTGGTCAGAAAGGTCATTTAAATGCTCACTTAAGATTACACACAGGAGAGAAACCTTTTAGTTGCAGTCAGTGTCCTTATAAAACTGCTCAAAAGAGTCATTTAACAAAACACTTAAGATTACACACAGGAGAGAAACCTTTTAGTTGCAGTCAGTGTCCTTATAAAACTGCTCACAAGAGTCATTTAACAAATCACTTAAGATTACACACAGGAGAGAATCCTTTTAGTTGCAGTCAGTGTCCTTATAAAACTGTTCACAAGAGTTGTTTTACAAATCACTTAAGATTACACACAGGAGAGGAACCTTTTAGTTGCAGTAAGTGTCCTTATAAAACTGCTCAAAAGAGTAATTTAACAAATCACTTAAGATTACACACAGGAGAGAAACCTTTTAGTTGCAGTCAGTGTCCTTATAAAACTGCTCACAAGAGTTGTTTAACAAATCACTTAAGATTACACACAGGAGAGGAACCTTTTAGTTGCAGTAAGTGTCCTTATAAAACTGCTCAAAAGAGTCATTTAACAAAACACTTAAGATTACACACAGGAGAGAAACCTTTTAGTTGCAGTCAGTGTCCTTATAAAACTGCTCTAAAGAGTCATTTAACAAATCACTTAAGATTACACACAGGAGAGAAACCTTTTGGTTGCAGTCAGTGTCCTTATAAAACTGCTCACAAAAGTTATTTAACAAATCACTTAAGATTACACACAGGAGAGAAACCTTTTGGTTGCAGTCAGTGTCCTTATAAAACTGCTCTAAAGAGTCATTTAACAAATCACTTAAGATTACATACAGGAGAGGAACCTTTTAGTTGCAGTCAGTGTCCTTATAAATCTAATTGGAAAAATAATTTAACAAAACATATTTTAAGATTACATAAAATACACTAAATATGCAGTTGAGTTCAGGTATTTTTAGAACTAAAAGGATGTACAGTTTAGTGTAAGAGAAGACTGGACATTTGCCGGAGTTATATTTAGTTCTGTTTTATATGCTTATAAAACTATGTCCAAATACAAAGGCTCATTTACAAATTTAGAACTGATTATTTATTTATTTTTCACCACAATTCTATATTCTCTTAATACAATTTCTAGATGTGTGGATTGGATAGTACAAATCAATAATTGATATTAAATACATTGCATTACTTCTGTTTATTTGAAAAAATCCTAAAAAAACAATGAATTTAAATACATTATATGTGGTAACATATTTTGTTCTCCTCAATAAATGTAAGCTCTAATTTACTTAGTAGTTTTATGGTAATATACATCTAAATTTTATTTCTATAGAATACATTTTATAATCCTCGGAAAAAAATCCTATTATTCTCATACCTATTAGAAGCAGATAAATTGTTACCAAACAATTATAAGAAGGCCAAATTTTATGTTAAATTTAATAATCTTGTGCCATACACAATGTATTTTCTTCTATTTAACATATTCTCCAATGAAATATTTTAATACAATCACAGATGTTTTAACCCTAGAACACTAAGCCTTCGTAATACTTACGACGGCAGTTGGCAAAACTGGTTTGGCGCGGAAACCTCGCCTCGAACCCCCCCCCCACTCTCGTGACAGGTTCTGTCACTGGCCTTTAAATTCAGTCGTGGGTGAGCTGTCCTGTAGTACAATTCGGTGTGTGTGCAGTGGACGGTGTTTCGTGATTTTTACGAAGGCTTATGATCCATAGTTATTTCTTATTCGTTAAACATACGAATGCTTAGCGTGTGCGTTAGTTTTTATTCGAGTTTTGTTGTTGTTGTTGTACACCAAGACTACTATTTCGTAATTTATTATTTCTTCATAACTTTATTATGTGTCTTAAACAAATGGCTCATAACGATAGATCTTTAGACTTGAACAGTATCAGCAAATTATTGCTTGAGGAAAACAATGAAGAACCGGATGATGCAACTAGTGACGAGGAAGATATTATAGAAAAGGATACTGATAGTGCGGATGAAAATACAGACGACACTGATAAAGATCCTGACTGGAACCCAAATGATAAACATGTGTCAGAACTCGAACGTATGTGTAGAAAAAGGAAGAAAAGGCGTTACTTAGAAGTCTGTGATATAGACATTACTGATTCATCGAATGATAATCCGGATGATCCTCAACCTCTTGAAATAGAGACACCACTTTATCTCCAGCCTACAACAGTGGAGCCCCCTGTACTGACAGATTTACAGCCTGTAGAAGTGGAGTCACCAGCTTTAATAAATCTGCAGCCCATTGAGACAGCTCCATCTGCATTGCCTCTATTATCGTCGAATTCATTTTATGAACAGCAAACTTCTCAGGGAGTTTCTAGTGAACGTAATTTACAACCTATAGAAGGTGTTGGAATCAATACCCCAGTTGAATATGAATATCCAATGAACGGTCCGAGTACAAGCTCTGCTAGAGTACTGTCTAGAGGAAGATCTCGCACACGAGGAAGACCCACTACACGTGGCAGATCAACCACTTCCTGCAATAATCGCCGTGGAAGACAAAACCCTTCTACTTGTTCAAATGAGTCAACGTCTACAGCTACTGTTGAGCCTCCTGTATCACTGGTACCTTCAGAGGCAGATCCGCTTATATTAGTGCCAAACATGCAAGTTATTCGTGGGAAGGACCGTACTCCATGGAGCACAAAAGCACCTCAAAGACAGAACGTCCCAGCCAGAAATGTTATGTATGTACGGCCAGGTCCCAAAAATAATGCGAAAAATGCAAATACACCTCGAAAATGCTTTGAGCTATTCTTCACTCCTGAAATGGTTTCAAAAATAGTCACGCATACTAATCAGCAAATTTTGCGTGTGCGGGAAAACTATGCTGAAAAATCTAGTACAACAGCCCTCGTAAATGATGTGGAAATGTTTGCTTTCTTTGGCCTCCTACTCTTTTCTGCTACAATGAAAAATAACCATTTATCAAGTAAGGATGTGTTCGATCCAAAGCTGTGTGGGAGTCGGTATTGGGCTGTGATGAGCAAAGAACGATTTGATTTTCTTTGTTTTACTCTTCGATTTGATGACAAGGAAACTCGTGCGGAAAGATCTAAAACAGATCCTTTAGCTCTAATCAGAGAGTTGTGGGATTTTTTCATTGTAAACTGCAGAGATAGCTACAAGCCTGGTCCCTATATTACAATCGATGAACAGCTATTAGCTTTCAGAGGGAAATGCAGATTTAGGATGTACATCCCCAACAAACCTGCAAAATATGGGTTAAAGCTAGTAATGGGATGTGACACACAAGCACAAACTATATGTTCAACGCTATTCCGTATGTTGGCAAAAAACCCTTTACAGATAATTT
This sequence comes from Stictocephala bisonia, assembly GCA_035578905.1. NCBI lineage: Eukaryota > Metazoa > Arthropoda > Insecta > Hemiptera > Membracidae > Stictocephala > Stictocephala bisonia. Next base: position 42,356 of record JAQJVL010002910.1, on the reverse strand, counting down.
ACCAGTAGCAGAGTATTTCGTCAAGGAAATAACCAGACCCGTGCATGGAAGCAACCGCAACATAACCTGCGACAACTGGTTTACCAGTGTAAAGCTAGTGGACGATCTACTGAAGCCCCCATACAATTTGACTTACATTGGCAAAATAAGATCCAACAAAAAGGAGCTGCCAAAAGAACTACAAAATCATAAACCTAGACCAGTAGGAACATCGGTTTTCTGTTTTGGGAGTGAAAAGACACTCGTATCATATAAGCCAAAATCGAACAAAGTAGTGCTTCTGATCTCCACTATGCACGACAGCGCAGAGCTAAATCCAGAGACTAAAAAGCCAACCATTATCCATTCCTATAATAAGACAAAAGGAGCAGTGGATACATTGGATCAAATGTGCCAAAATGTTAGCTGCAGTCGAAAAACTCGTTGTTGGCCACTATGTATATTTTACGGCATGCAAAACATCACATATATAAATGCATATATTATATATTGCTTGAACACCTATTCAAGGAATGAGCATCCAATGAACAGGAGAAAGTTCAATGTTGAGCTCTGTGACCAGCTTGTATTTCCTCACATGTGCAATCGACTGAGTAACCTGCATTTACAACGCAATCTTCGGCTGTTGATTTCTGATTTACTAGGAATTCCTATCAATCCTGAAAGACCACCGATTCCTGGAGCGAGGAAAACATGTTTCTATTGCCCGTCAATCAAAAGGAGAATGACAACTACATACTGCAACCACTGCCACCAGCCTATATGTGCGGAACATAAAGCAACATGCTGTGTCCAGTGTGATGACGAGAAGTGAGAACATATTCTAAGACACTTTCGTTGATTATTTTCATAAAATATAAGAAGTAACTCATTTGCCATGGTTACAAGAATGACTGTATTTCATATTTGTTACAATTATGCATTATTACCCATTGATTAGATGTTAGACATTCAACTTTGTGCCTAAAATAGAAAACTGTAAAATTTCATCCTCTTCTATTTAAAATTATGTTTTCAAGTATATTTTGTACAACAAAAATTCTTAGTTGTAAAAATACAATTTTTCTAATATATATTTTTTTAATTTCTTTTAACCCTTACATTTTTTTGCTTATCTGTATTAAAAGCCTTACAGATTGTAAAAAAATGATACTTTATATAAACTATACTCATAATTATACATCGTAATATATATATATATATTTACAAATTAACATGCTTTAAAATAATAGTAAACTATCGTTTATAGTTTTAAAAAAAATTAACATAAGTCGTAAAAATTACGAATGCTTAGTATCCACGTAATTTTCAGGAGGCTTAGTGTTCTAGGGTTAAATACCTTTAACTATATGAATCAGTACAAATTTTAGAAAGAAGTGGAATGGCCTCCTTGATCAGATTTGCAAATAAACATGATTTTATACAAATTTAAATTTTGGCAGTCTTAACACCTGGACCGAACCATTATATTTGTTATACTAACAGAACCACTGGTCTCTGAGACCGGATATGCATTTTGCAATATTTTGTGTATTTTATGTGCTTATAAGTACATAAAAGAGGATGAAACAATGTAATTAATACACCAAGCATTTATTGATTACAGTGTTTTAAAATTTTTATTAAGTTTAACTCAACATTAATTGAAGGGTAATATAAGTTTTATGTGAAAACGAAAATAAGCACATAAATGTAGAGAATAAAAGTAGATGTTCTAATTAGAATTGGTACAATATAAAAATAAAAAAAAAATATTGTAGTCGTAACAAGAGAATTATATTCTACCTTGAGTACTGTCCATTATATGCCTTAAAATAGGTAAATGTTTTCAGTTTCACTTATCCACTGTGCAAGTGATGCATGGTTTTTCGGCTATGTTCCAAATCAATAGTCATTAGACAATATAATTTATTAAACATATTCATGGAGGATAGTAGAGGCACCAGTGTGTACAATGATCTGGTTGAAGTACAATAATATGAGAAAGTTATACTATAAAATTATTTAGAAATTCCGTTTCTGTGTAGTAGGGTCGTTCTTGGAGCCATGTCGTCAATTTGTTTTTCAGTTGTTTGGGCGATTTGTTTTTCAGCAGTTCAGGCATGTGGTTGTAGTAAAGTGAACCTTTGTATATGGGCTTCCTCCCGTAAAAGCCTCCCCATATCACTATACCATATCTCAGATGAGATTCGGGGAGTGTATATTAGGCAACTTTGGATGTATCCAAGCCACTTACTTGTTTTATCCTTTGTATGACATATGTTTCTTATGAGAACTTTTCGCACAGCTGGTCTACTTGTGGTTGTCACGTCAGTTTAGAATCCATTGTGACACCAAGGTGTTTTGTATTTTCTTGTCTTTCTAGATGTGATAATGTAATTTGTGGTGAGTGCTTATTTTTGGTGGTGAAATAAATTTGTACAGTTTTTTTTCATTTAGAACCAGGTTATTATCTAAGCAATAGTTCTTAGTCAGGTTGAAGTGTGTGTTTGTGTTCTCTTCCACTGCTTCCATTGTTTTATCTGATATAGTGAAGACTGTATTGTCTGTGTACATGACTGTTTGGCAGGGGGCTTGTAGTTTGTCTGGTGTGTCATTAGTAAGGAGTAGGAACAAAGCAGGTCCAAACACTAAGCCTTGGGGTTCTCCTTGTAATCATCGTGGTTTCAGAGTGAGTTTTATGAATGAGATTGTTATTTGTGTAGCTGATATCCACAAGTTGATTTCTGTTTGTTATGTAGCTCCTGAACCATCCTAATTACTTTCCTTTTATTCCTAGGGTTCTTAGCTTTACGAGTCTTAGCTTAGGAGAGCAGAGCTTTAATCGGTCATGGTTTAGGCAGTCAGAGGGCTTACTGAAATCTAGGAATAGACTGGTTACCAGGCGGCCTTCCTCCAGTTGGTCTATGATGTGTTCCATGAGTTGAATTAGACCTGTGGCTGTTGATCAGCCTTTGAGGAAACCGTGTTGCTGGCAAGTAAGCAGATTGTCTTGATCAAGGTATGCTAGGAGCCTTTCAAGGACTATTTTTTCTATTATCTTTGAGAAAGTTGGGTTTAGTGAGATTGGCCTATAGCTACCAGTTTCCTCTTTTGGTCCATTGTACTCTGAATAGACTTTAGCAGTTTTTAATTGATTTTGGAAGAGTTCCTTGTTTTAAGGATTTATTGATTATGTCAGTAAGTGGGCCTGCAAGCTCTTCATTACATGCTTTTGTTAATCTAGCTGATATTTCATCTATACCGTATGAGGATTTTGGTGTTAAGGTGTCTATGGCTTTCATCACCTCTCCGAGTTGCTATTTGGAACTGAAAACTGGGAGAGTGGGATTGTTATTAGAGTTGTTTGCCTGAAGTGTTCTTTCCGCTGTAATGGCAAAAAAGTTGTTGAAATAGTTTGCTATTTCTTGTGGTTCGCTTATTTGTTGTCCATTTATTTGCAGATGCAGTTGGTCTTCAGGATTTGATGTAGCCTTTCTCTCGCTATTTATCACCTGCCTTAGAGCTTTTGACTTGTTTTTCACTTGGTCAATGTGTGCTGCAGTTCTTTCTTTCCTGACTATTTTCAGTCTCTGGTCGTACTCTTTTTTCCTTAGTACTGTTTGGGCTTTATCTTCTGCACGTCCTGTGAGGTGTTCTATACTACGGCTTTGATGTATTCTCCTTTCAGTCTTGTACATTCAGCATCCCAGCAGTGTCTTTTTTTGTGTTTTTGGCCCCTTGTAGTCCTTAGGGCAGGTATTGTTGAGGGCAGCTTGTATTGTCATATGGAATTTGTTGTAGGCCTGATTTATCTCATCTGTCAACAGTTTGTTGTCCCAGTTTTGTTCTTGTAGCTTTTCTTTAAAAAATTTTATTTCTCTTTTAGTGAACAGTCTCTTTTTTTCTGATTATGGGCGATGAGGATTTTGTTACATTAAGTGTGGCAAACTGTGCTGTGTGATCAGACAGTATGACAGAGGTTTGCATGAGTTTTTTATCTATGTTTTGGTACATATCCAGTCTATGGATGTTGAGGATTCGTTCGTTACTCATATGGTTGGCAGATGCAGCCATACTAGGCCAAATGTGGTGAGGAATTCCACTATTTTAATGTTGTCATTATTTTTTATCAGGTTGTCTACATTTATATCACCCATAAGCATAGTCTGTTTATTTTATTGCAAGATCCTGTTTAGTTGTTGAGCTAAGATGTCAATTGTATGTTCCAGATTTACATTTGGTGTCCTGTAAACTCCTAGGACTTTGAGGGTTTGCTTCATTGTTTTAATTTCAAAGTTAGCTGTTTCACAGATGAGTTCTGTTTCATACCCACTGATGATTTGTTAGTTGATTTGTAGCAGGATATGCCTTTTTTGCATATCCTGCCATGCCTCCTTTGATGTGGGCTTTTCTCTAGTGTGTAGCCGTCAAGGCAGGTGTTTTTTAGGTTTTCTTGCGGAAGGCCATGTTCAGTTATTATTAAGAGGTCTGGTCTTTCATTGTCCAGAAAGTGGGTCAGTCGATCTACCTTGTTAGCTAGCATATTTATGTTTTGGTGTTCTAATTAAATACTTTTTTTTTCATTTGGTGTTATTTTGATTTGTTGAGAGCTGAGTTCCAGAAAGTGAGGGTATATGTATTTTGGGGTTTGTACCTTTCTTTTTGGGGCTGAGTTTGGCTAAAACTATGTTTATTTTTTGTCTGTGTGGACGGTTTTAGTGGTATATTTCTCTTTGTGGCGTCAGCTAGGGTTACTCTCTCCATTCGGTATGGGGAGTCATTAGTGGGCGTGTGTTTATTTGTTGTCTGATGGCCTCTTCTATATGTTTAATGTGAGAGTCGTCAAGATTCTCATTTTTTCCCAGTGGCTTGGTGGTTTCTGGTGGACCATTGTGTGCCTTGAAAGTTGGATGAGAGGAGGTTGGAAAGCTCACTGGGGTTGGATGAGAGGCTGATGTGGGACAGCTTTATACCATGCCACTTGGAGGGGCACACTACAGATAGGGCTTTAGTTTAAAAATGAAATAATGATTTATTCCTTCAAATAATAGATGATTATGAACAAAAAATTACAATTCTCGGAATTAATCAACCACAGTTTTCCAGTAGTTGTGGTTGATGAGTCCAGTCCATTTACATAATCAACAGATAAAAATGGCTCACTGTGGCATCTGCTTAAATAGTAATAATGATATATTTACATATATACAGGAGTAATACTACAAAAGTAGACTAAAACATTTTTATATTTGAGACAAATACCTAAATATATAAAATATAATACACACAAAATTTGTCATATGTACTTAGAATAATATAGACATAATTAAACAAAACATCGAACAACCAAACAAAAAAACTATCAACCATCATAACTTTAAACAAAAAACAACAGGAAAACCATCAAATGAAAAATAAATACCTATTTAACACAGTATTTACATCAATATATAATCTGGTGAACTAGGTTAAAATAATGAAAATAAAATATGCCACCGAATACCTTTTATATTTAGAAAATACAAAAAAGGAGCAAAATCAGCTTATGCGAGATATTCCTCCAAAAAAGAAGTTTCATGTAAAGTAAACAACCAATATTTTACCCTTTTGCAAAAGGATTTTAAATTTGGACTTTCTTTAATATTTGAATTTAGTTGATTAAAATAATTTGGTCCAAGATATAGATAAGAGTGCCTGAAGAAAAATTTATTAACTTCTGGTTTTATGAATAGTCTTTGAACGTTGCTTCTAAGTTCAGGACGCACCCTGGTTGAACCTCTATTTCCACTCCTTATATAAAATTGCTTTAGTGTTTTGAAAATAAACAAATGTTGTAAAGGCATTACACCCGTTTGACAATATAAAGGAAAAGAATGCTCTTGTCTATTTTTCTTAAGAATTAATGTAATAAATTTATTTTGAGATTGTCTTAAATTATTGATGAGATATTTATAAGTTCCTCCCCAGCATAAAATTCCATACTGCAATCTAGACTGAATTAAGGCATAATATAGAGAAATTAAAAGTTGTGTGTGACAAAAGTTTCTTAAAAAGAAGAATTTTCTAACGTTAAATTTAATCTGTCTTTGCAATTGTAATATGTGTTTCTTCCAAGATAAACAAACGTTCATCAAGATAGGCCCCTAAATATTTGAAACTGTCAACCTTTTCAACTGGTACACAGTTACATCCAGTACTACCCTTACAGTCAATAGAATGATAATATAATGGATAGTCAAAATTAAAGCTCTTGTAACCAAAATTAATAAATTTAGTTTTTGAAACATTAACTATCATTTTTTGTTAATACACCAGTTTCTCAGAGTAATCAAATCTTTGTTCATTTCCGAATATACAGTTTGTTTGTTTTTGTTTGTATAGTTAAAAGCGATGTCATCTGCAAATGCACTTATTCTTCCAATAAAATGTTGCTTTAGTAAATCATTAATAAAAATTATAAAGAGATTTACTGAGAGTAAAGCACCCTGAGGAACACCCCTTTATATAACAAGCGGGGCGCTAAAATTGTCTTGTATTTTAACCTGTTGGACCCTACCACTAAGATAACTCTGAAACCACTGCTTTGCCACACTCCTGATACCAATAGATTCCATTTTTTCTATCAAAATGTCGTGGTCAACTAAATCGAATGCCTTCCTAAAGTTAATAAATAAACCTGATGTTTTCATGTTTTCATTCAAACTAAAATAAATGTTGTTGACATAATTCAATAAAGCATCCTCAGTTGATTTTGCTTTTATAAAACCGAATTGAGCTTCATGTTGAAAATTTATTGAGTGAAGAAAATGTATTAACCTTACTCTCATACACTTTTCAATTATTTTAGAAAAAACGGATAATAAACTAACTGGGCGTATATTATCAATATTGTAAGAATTTTTCTTTTTCAAAATTATACCACTTTTTAGTAATTCGGGAAAAACGCCAGTAGAAAAGCTTAAATTTATAATTTAAGTTAAAACTGGAGCAATTATCTCTGAAACATGCTTAATTAAAGCAACTGGTACTTTGTGGATTTTTTATTTTTAAAATTTTTAATAATCTTTAAAATTTCCCGTTCATTTGTTCTATCGATAAAGAAGGATGTGGTAGATCTGGACTGTCATGCATTTGAGTCGCTGCCTGGCTATTGTTATCAGTGAACTTCTCAAGTTCGATAAGGTGGGTGTTTATTGTGTTTACTTAGATTACTGTTATTATTACTAACTGATACATTTCTATAAACTATTTCACTAAACAATGTGTGGAATGTTTCGTAACGTCGTTACATGAATAAATTGAATTCCAATTAACTTCAGATAGGTTAAATTTAATTTTTTCATTATTATATATCAACCTAGATATATTTTTATTTCTTTTTTCTTTATTGTCTGAAACATCAGTTATACTGTGATATGCTATGGAGCTAAATGCTCCATCTATGCTATGATTCTTTGATAGATCTTCTTTCTGTGTTTTAGTTCTATTCTGACTATAACCGGCGGTTGAGATTTTATTTTCTGTTCTGTCAGTAATGGTAAAAATAGGTTAGTTCAGTTTTTTCTTCTGGGTTATTTGGATCCGGGGGTTAGTGTGGGAGTAATATTATGGTTGTTCTGAATATTATTTGTAACTTCTTTTTTTTGTTTGTGCTGTAGTCCATGTAAGCCAAGGTTCCTGTACAACAGGTTGTCTCATTCTCATACCGTCTATATAAGCCGAGTTGTGACATCAGAGGGAGACCTCCACCCACAGAGTAAGTGTATTACTTACTCTGTGCCTCCATCACAGCGTGCTGAACAATTAAAACTACATACTAAAAACCATTACGGTATTTTTCTTAAGATTATTTTAGAATTATTTAAATTTACGGGTCTTTAATATTAATTTAAAGCAGCAAATAATCTTTTTTCATGTGTTGCTGAAATATACTTACTTAGTAAATACTAATTTATATCAATATTAAAATCAGTCAATATTAAAGTTACGTCAAATATATAAACAACGCATAATGTACTGTCATCAAGAGTACGAATATCATATGTTTTACATTGTTGCATTTTGTTTTGTTCACAGCAGTGAAGGTAGAAAAAACACAGCTGAGGCCTCCCTATGATGTAATTGCTACCTGTGCGATATGGATGCGTACTTGTATGAGACAACTTCTTGTATAGGAACCTTGCATGTAAGCAGCCAACCGAGCTTTCCAACATGCTGAGTCTAATTTTTACTTGTTCAATCTAGACTAGCTGGTGAGATTTGCTCTCATTGAAATGCTCGGTGGTGTTTATTTGGGTTCTACTATTCTTTGTAGTATTTATAGAGAGTTTAGTGCCACTTCTCTGTCCTGCATTATGCATTTTAATATCTTCTATTATTTAGCATTGTTCTTTTATTGTACTCTCGTATTTCCTAAATATTTCCTCCTTTTCCTTGTCGTGCTCTGTAATAGTCGTGCTAATCAGTTTCCAAAGATGTGTCTCCATTTCTAGTTGACGTTCGGCTTCGTTAACTGCCTGTATAAGACCATTGACATTGTTTATCAGTATACCAAGTAATCGCACGAAATGCAATTGTATTTTGTCTTTCTTTATTTTGATGCTGGGCATTTCGAACATGTTTTACGTTTGTCCATTTTATCACATGGGATGTCTTCATCAACCCTTCCTTGTCCAGTTTCACCTAGAGTTCTCAAGGTGCTATCCCTTACATCCACGATAAAAAATAATACTTACAATATTTACAATTAGTATAGGAGTAGTATTGACGTTAACAGAACCATCCAGTAAACTAGACCGGTACTCAGGTAATGTGAACTGAACTATCCAGTAAGGCAGATTGGTATCACACAAAATATAGATCGATTACAGCCAAGGACAGGCATAGGACTTCGTAAAAATTTGTTTAGCAGGTGCAAGGGAGTGCAGCAAACTTTCTGAAGCTCAATATTTTGTTCTAGTTAAAGAATACTAGTGGAAAGAATATATGTGTTTGAGATAAGTATATTCCTTTTGTTAAAGGTTACATACTTTGAGGAAGACAAGTTAGAAGTACAACTATGAAAATAGTTTTTTAACTATGAAAATGTCCAAAGCAACGGTCACAATGGAATTTGACTGTTGCCAAGAGTGCTTTAAAAAAAATAGTCAGGAAAATAAATCAAATTTTGATGTAAAAATTATGCAGTACCCCTCTGAAATTAACAAGAGAAATAAGTTAATAAGACATACAAAATCTCATAACAGAGAGAAGTGTTTTAATTGTAGCCAGTGTCATTTTAAGACTGATGTGAAGAAAAAAGTAACATTACATATAAAATCACAATCGAGAAAGGATTCTTACAGTTGCAATCAATGTCACATTAAAAGTAATGGGATAGGTTCTCTAACATCACATTTAAAATAGCACTCAGAACAGAAACCTTTCAGTTGCAGTTTTATATGTCCATATAAAACTGGTCAGAAAGGTCATTTAATAAATATTTTAACATAACACAGGAGAGAAACCTTTTTGTTGCAGTCAGTGTCCTTATAAAACGTCTCACACGAAACCTTTACCAAGTCACTTAAAATACACATACAAGAGAAACCTTTTTGTTGCAGTTAGTGTCCTTATAAAACTGCTCAAAAAAGAGCTTTAACAAGTCTCCTAAAATGCATATAGGAGAGAAATCTTTTTGGTGGATTCAGTGTCCTGATAAAACTGCTCACACAAGAGCTTTAACAAGTCACCTAAAATACACATAGGAGAGAAATCTTTTTGGTTGCAGTCATTGTCCTTATAAAACTTCTCACACGAGAGCTTTAACAAGTCACTTAAAATACACAAAGGAGAGAAACTTTTTTGTTGCAGTCATTTTCCTTATAAAACTGCTCACAAGAGAGCTTTAACAAGACACTTAAAATAGACATACAAGAGAAACCTTTTGGTTGCCGAAAGAGTTCTTATAAGTCTAATACCAAAACTTGTTTAACTAATCACATAATAAGATTACACAAAGTACAATAAATTTTCAGTTGAGTTCAGGTATTTATAGGACTAACAGGATGCACAGTTTAGTGTAACATAAGAGAGGACATTTGCTAGAGTTATGTTTAGTATTATTAATAAACTATGTACAAATAGAAATGCTCATATAGAAATTTAGAACTGATTATTCATTTTTCTATCAATATGATATGCTCTTAGTATAATATCTAGAGGTACGTTATATATCGGTAATTATTTAGACGACTAGAAGTCGCAGCTCATTCTTAAACTAAATGATGAAATGAAATATTTTACATTCTTTTCTTTGGCATTGGTAGTAATATATATAATATAACGGTATATTTATATTATCTAATAATGTAATCTAATTGTCCATTCTACAGTTGGAAAATATACAACATAACTAATGTTTTTTCCAGTTGATTTTTATGCTATTGGTACCATAATATATTACTTGCATTTTTTGTGATTTTATACACCGTAGCAGAAATATTGAAAGCATTCTGCTTTGGGGATTTTGAGTAATTGTTATTTTCTATTTGGTTTTGTCAAGTTAGAAAGTTTCTCAAATTATTTAGCAAGCTTCCTACAGTTTATTTTTGATAGGTGCCAAACTATGATTTTCCCGTTTAAAGCAAAGATTTTTAGGTTAGATTATTTTGAAATATGTCTAGTAGAAATATTTGTTTTTTTTAAGTCTTTTTAGATATCTTAAAACATACATACTTGTTTTAGTTTTATAAATTAATATATATATATATATATACATATATATATATATATGCTTATTGTCTTATAGTAACAAATATATTGTATAATATGTCTTAAGTTTTTTTTTTTTTTTTTTACTATTTAAATTTGTTAAGGCATCGTAAACTAGATTTTATTACAGATCCACAGACAGAATCTATTATGAATACCTCTGTATGTTTTATGACAGAATCTTTATAATTTTGTAGCAAATGAATCCATATTGGCTGCTTTTCAGATTTATGCATTTAGAATGATTTGTAGTTAGAATATGATATATCTTTATGATCAATGTGAAATTGTATATGGTATTCTAAGTTGGGAGGGTGCCACAATTTCTTTCTGGCCATTCTTTGTCCATTTGTGTACATGTCATTTTCCAATATTTGCTCTTAATTTTCAATTTTGGTCTAGTTAAGCGTCAAAATCACCCTTTTAAATTTAACCATGTTTTGGGGTATTTTCAAGTTTGTGTTTTCTAAGGTTTTGTAATAGTTATTTACGCTATCAAGGTTTGCCCTTGTCAATTGACCTGTGTGAATTCATTACAGGGCTTCTATTAGGATCATGCTGTTGGTATATAGTCATAAGTCTATTATTAGTTTATTGTATGTACTATATTGTAGGAGATGAATCACTTAAACTGACTTTATGTCTAAATTATAATCACATTACATTTAATTGTACCTTTTCACTAATTTTATAACGTTTCTAATTCATTATCAATGTATACTACTCTAACTTAAGCATAACAAGACTAATTTTAAAATATCTGTTGTGTTCTCCTTATAAAATGAAAGAACAGATACTAATTTCAATGTATATACAGTGTTGGTTTTTTTAAATTATATATGAATAACATTTTGAATTATAAATCCTTTTATGTATAACTCTTTATTTACAGAATGATTGTCAACTTTTAAATATAATCTTGTAAACATCATAATCTTGATACTTTTAATATGATACACTTGCTTTTTGCCAACATTTTTGTGTAATTATTTATAAGCTAATTTGTCTATTTTTTCCATCTTTTAAACAAATCTGATCTGCCGGGAAACATATTTATAACTTTATTGCAGCATTGTACTTATTGTCTTAGTGTAGGTAACATTTTTGATTGAGAACATTCCTGATATTCTTTGATTTGTAAATATATTACTTATAATAATCGTATTACAAATTTTGGAATATTTTAGTACCAAAGGTTTCTATATTTTTATTTCATCCTGAAATTTTTATGAAATTTGTTAGAAGAGGTTGGATCAGTTTGAAAAAAACCCTTGCTTTCGATGTTTTTTTGTTTAACAAAATGTAATATAAATAATTCAGAATTGGCACTAGTTTATTTCTAAACTAAGAAACAAAAAATAGTGACAAGAATATTCTAAATAGCATTCACAGTTTCATATAGATTATTGTTCAACACTCTGATTTAGCGCGTTCCAGAACAAATACTCAGAAATGAAAATATTCCGTTTTTCTCTGTAAAAGGAAAATCTTTACTCATCAGTTCATAGAAGCCTACAAGCCTATTCCTTGAACTTAATTCAATGATTGCTCTAATGACAGTCAGTTCAGTTAGAAATACAAACCTTAGAACTTGCTCTTTGCAGTCTGAAGCATCAACCACTGAGCCATCAAAATATTCATTCTATAACATGGTCCCACGTATATGCTATCTGTACTATACATAATAATTGTAGAAATATTTTATATTGTTATTTCAAATGTAACTAATTTCAAGAGGAAAGATACAAGAATCAAACTTCCATAAAGCAATCATTTTCAGAAATGTTTACTCTTTTACTCCTCTTTATTTTATTTGAAAAAACTCTCTTAACCCTGGATTAATCGTACCAAAATATGATCAAATTTGCTCTCGCTCGGTCTAAAAGACCAGTTATGTAAATAAGCCTAAAATTTTATGACAAAGAAACTCAAAATTTAATAAACCATACATTTATAGTTTGGACACAAATTCTGAACATATTTACATGTTATTTATGATGTTTAAAAACAAAATTCAAGCCCTTAATATAATATAACATTGAACAAGATGCCACAATAAGTCCATGTAGGTCACTTAAAGATTTTTTTTAGAAATGTCAAACCCAACAGTGATGTCTTAAGTCAGAGTGATGGACCCTCCATGTGTAAAGCTCCATCCAAAATTGAGGTGGAATAAATTCAGACTTTCAAGTCTTATATTTGAATACTCAAGGTCTGAAAGCTAAATCCTTAGCTCTAGAAAGCCTATTACCGAAAAAAAAAAAACAAAATCCGCTTTATCTGTATCTCAGAGCACTGGCTGAGTGAAAACAAGGCAGAATTTTCTTTTCCCACCGGCTTTTACTACACAGCGGTATATAGCCGCACAGAACATATAAGAGGCGGAACACTAATCGTTGCCCGTAATGATACAAACTCTAAAAAAATTGACACAGGTACACTCTGTAATTAACTAAATTTTGGAGTGTCAGCAGTACTAAATGAAGACTTAAAAGTTATAATTGTGTCATTATTATATTAAGAGAGATAGGACATCAGCAAACTTACCTTAAAAGACAAGTTCACTAACATCAGAGTAGTAGTCACAAACACAAAATACACAAAAGCTCACAAATTTTCAACACCACTGGCATTTTCTTCAGGTGAGTAGAGGGAGAGAGAGAGAGACACTGAAATGACTTCCACTATTGCTGGGTAGGTGGCTGTGGTGGGGGGGTGTACATCCATAGAGCAACACTCAGGTGTAGATGCAGTATTTCAGTTAGTATATATATATATAAAAATATAAATGAAGTTTGCTGATGGGGAAGGGGTTGAAGGGAAGTGGTCTATCTTATGTTCAGATTAGGTGGGTCACGGGATTTTGTTATCCATTGGTGTGCTAATTCCATCCTTCGGAGTTGGGAACTATTGGCATGGGAAGGAAGGGATCTGATTACCTTAGTGGTGTAACACTGATCAAAATTTTGATTATGGAGAAGAGTATGGGCAGAGACAGGTTTTTCAGGATTTTGGACTTTGCAATCATGTCTATGGCCATTCATGCGTTTACGAAGGGTTTCACTGGTAAGGCCAATATATTGGGCAGGACAGTGCTGGCACTGGAGTTGATAAATTAGATTGGTGGAATCACAGGAGTGGTTTCCAGGTATCTTGTAGGTTAAGGAGGTAGTGGAGCTGGTAAAAGATGTGGCTGAGAGATGAATAGGGCAGGTTTTGCAAGATTTCTTGTTACAAGGATTGGAACCGGGTGGTTGCTGGTCTTTAGGACAGGTCAGGATGTTGGGATCAGGTAACTTAGGATGGACCAGGATCTGGCGGAGGTTTTTGTTTTGTCTGAAAGTTACAGTAGGAGGTTTTTCAAGGAGATCTTTGGTGTGGGGGGAAGCTTTTAAGATGTTGAAGCCATCTTTCAGGATTTTGTTGAGTTTTTGTAGGCCATGGTGGTAATTAGTGATAAGGGGTAAGCATTGGGAACTGCTTCTGGTTTGGGGTTGGTTTTGGGACTGGGCTAAACGGATTTGGTTTTTAACAAGGTTGGTAGGGTAACCTCTCTTTTGGAAAGCACTGACAAGTTGGTTGTTGTATTGATTGTATTGATTGTAGTGATACAAAACTTTTCATCACTGAATTTCACCTGGCAATCCTCTTCTGAACGCATAGTCTTCCTTGATGTTGAAATTGGATTGGAGGACGGTGTCCTTCAAACTGATATTCACATCAAACCTACCAATAAACAACAATACCTTCACTATACCAGCTGTCACCCCAACAACACTAAACGCTCCCTACCCTATAGCCTAGCCACCCGTGCCAAACGTATCATTTCCTCTCCCAGAAACCTAAATCAATACAACAACCAACTTGTCAGTGCTTTCCAAAAGAGAGGTTACCCTACCAACCTTGTTAAAAACCAAATCCGTTTAGCCCAGTCCCAAAACCAACCCCAAACCAGAAGCAGTTCCCAATGCTTACCCCTTATCACTAATTACCACCATGGCCTACAAAAACTCAACAAAATCCTGAAAGATGGCTTCAACATCTTAAAAGCTTCCCCCCACACCAAAGATCTCCTTGAAAAACCTCCTACTGTAACTTTCAGACAAAACAAAAACCTCCGCCAGATCCTGGTCCATCCTAAGTTACCTGATCCCAACATCCTGACCTGTCCTAAAGACCAGCAACCACCCGGTTCCAATCCTTGTAACAAGAAATCTTGCAAAACCTGCCCTATTCATCTCTCAGCCACATCTTTTACCAGCTCCACTACCTCCTTAACCTACAAGATACCTGGAAACCACTCCTGTGATTCCACCAATCTAATTTATCAACTCCAGTGCCAGCACTGTCCTGCCCAATATATTGGCCTTACCAGTGAAACCCTTCGTAAACGCATGAATGGCCATAGACATGATTGCAAAGTCCAAAATCCTGAAAAACCTGTCTCTGCCCATACTCTTCTCCATAATCAAAATTTTGATCAGTGTTACACCACTAAGGTAATCAGATCCCTTCCTTCCCATGCCAATAGTTCCCAACTCCGAAGGATGGAATTAGCACACCAATGGATAACAAAATCCCGTGACCCACCTAATCTGAACATAAGATAGACCACTTCCCTTCAACCCCTTCCCCATCAGCAAACTTCATTTATATTTTTATATATATATATACTAACTGAAATACTGCATCTACACCTGAGTGTTGCTCTATGGATGTACACCCCCCCACCACAGCCACCTACCCAGCAATAGTGGAAGTCATTTCAGTGTCTCTCTCTCTCTCCCTCTACTCACCTGAAGAAAATGCCAGTGGTGTTGAAAATTTGTGAGCTTTTGTGTATTTTGTGTTTGTGACTACTACTCTGATGTTAGTGAACTTGTCTTTTAAGGTAAGTTTGCTGATGTCCTATCTCTCTTAATATACTAATTCCTGGCCTAGTGCCCTTTAACCTAACCTAAAATTGTGTCATTATATCATTCAACATCTGGAAAATCATACACATTTCTAGAATTCCTACAAAAATGTCTTAACTTTTTTAATTCATGGCCTTCTTATACAGTTCCTATAATAACTGTATCCTGACTATTATAGGGGACCTGAACTCAGCCTTTGACATCACAACCAATAAATCCACAGCTAAGCAATTTCAGAATAATGTAAGGCAGTTCAATTTCTATTGTGTAAATAAAATACCCACTAGAGGTAAGAGTTGTTTAGATAACATATGTATAAATTCTAACTTAAGTAATAGTGTAAAATGTGAGCTTTTTAACTATCCTTTCTCAGATCATAACGGTCTGAATACAAGTGTGCCTATTACAGTCAGGGATAGGTCCATACAAACCCTGATGGGATAGGTCCCCAACTGATGTTGGTTTAATCCCACAAAATATAAAAGTCCCACAGTTAGTTCTTACCGAAAAAGGTGTTCTATTGCTCGGGGAACATTTGGCCACATATGACTGGGAACTGTACCTAAGTAATAATGTTAATGCTTGTCAAAATTTTGAAATATTTTTTTGAAATGTTTGTGGACAGTTTAAATAATAGCTTTCAACTAAAAAAACAGTATTCAATCAAATACAAAAACTCAGAATAAACATCACTGGTACACGGATGAACTTGCCTCAATGAAGAATAAATTGTTATTCTACAATAAAATAAAAAAGTAGTCACAACCCTAGAACGATTTGGTTAATGCTTGTCAAAATTTTGAATATTTTTTGAAATTTTTGTAGACAGTTTAAATAATAGCTTTCAACTAAAAAACATTATTCAGTCAAATACAAAAACTCAGAATAAACATCACTGGTACACGGATGAACTTGCTTCAATGAAGAATAAATTGTTATTTTACAATAAAATAAAAAAAGGAGTCACAACCCTAGAGACAATTTGGTTAGCCAAATGAAAAATATAAATATCGAACGGCTCTTAAGCAGGCAAAACTAACATGGAATGTTGAGTACATAGAGAATAGTAACAATAAGTGCATGGCTGCCTGGAATGTTATAAATAAAAATAATAGAACCACCCCCCGTTATTCTAACTGCAATATCTCACCAGATGAATTTAATAATTTTATTATTGGTTCAGTTAATATTATTCAAGATAAACTTATTTAAAACTCCCATAACAGCAGATGATTTTATAAACAGAAAATATATAAATTAAGCTAATTTTAATTGGAACTATATTACCCCACATGATATTATACAAGCAGCAACTGACTTAACAACTCTAACAGTAAAGACATTTATAACCTTTCTAATAGCACTTTAAAAAAGATGATCCAAACAATTTCCGTTCCTCTAGCATTCTGTATAAATAAATTACTTGAAGAAGGTGTATTTCCCAACCAGCTAAAAATATCTAGAATATGTCTAATCTATAAAAAAGGGCCAGTAAACACTCCACAAAGTTACCGTCCCATATCAATATTGCCAATAATATCCAAAATTGTTGAAATAATTGTATATGACCAACTTAGTGCTTATCTTGAAGTAAATAACTACCTTAATGTAAACCAATTCGGCTTTAGAAGGGGAATGTCAACAGTGGATGCAATGGATGAATTAGTACAAGAAGCCCTTCAGGCATTTGAAAAAAAGGCCTATGGTCAGGCCACACTCTGTGACCTGAGCAAGGCCTTTGACTGTGTCAATCATAGTCAACTTTTAAACAAACTAAACTTCTATGGAGTTCAAAATTCTTGTTATAATTTTTTCCGATCATACTTACAAAATAGAAGTCAAAAAGTGTTAATTTATGGTATTTGGTCCCAAGAGTCAAAAGTCAACTTCGGCGTACCTCAGGGATCGGTGCTGGGGCCTCTCCTTTTTTTAGTATCACTGAATGACCTCCCTGATTTTATAAAATCCAGGAAAATATTATATGCTGACGACACTACTCTGGTAAATTCCTCTACAGATGTCAATGCTTTGGAAGATCTAACAAAAAACTCGATATATGGTTCAATGCTAACGTATTTCTTCTGTACCAAAATAAAACCCAACAAATTATATTTAGTTTAAAAAATAATGTCTCTGAGAGCCCTGACTATCTTAATTCAGTTAAGTTTTTGGGGGTTCTTATTGATAACAATTTGACATGGAGCCAACTCCATGACTCAATTAATCCAAGACTTAACAGGGATTAATTATCTATTGAGAAGTCTCACAGATAAGATCCCGGAATCCTATACCAGAACGGCATATTTTACATACTTTCAATCAATAATATGTTATGGTCTCATACTCTGGGGAAACTGTAGTAGAATAGGGGAGATACTAATACTCCAAAAGAAAGCCGTAAGGGCTATAACAAAGTCGGAAGGGTTGAACATTGTCAACCCTTATTTATAAGAAAGAAAATACAAACCATAATTAATCTCTATATTTTTGACTTAGCCCTATATGCAATTAAAAATCAAAGTAGTTATAATTATGACAATCATAAATATAACACAAGGACTAGGGATAGTGCCGTCATACATTTTTCTAGACTGAGTAAATAACAAAATAGCCATACTATTATATCTATAAAAATTTACAACAAATTAAAGATATTCATTGAACATATCCTATTTTGCAATTCAAAAACAAGCTATGTAGCTGGCTATTAGAACACCCTTTCTTTAGAGGATTTAGATTAGAACTAGAGGATTTTTTTGCCACTGATTCCATAGAATTTTAGGTTTTTAGAATCTCACACAACACCTATAATAAATTATTCTTCAGTTTTTTTTTTTTACTTTTAATATCACATTTTAACCAATAGATCTTAGGTTTTTATCATTAAATGTTAAATCTATGTCTAATATCACATAGTTTAAAGTGCCAAAGTGTAATCATAAATAATTCATGTAAATAGTTCCTACTAGACACAATACAAATTTCTTATTCTGTTATGTTTTTACTTTATGATATTATCTTTATTATTTTTTTGTTTCTTTTAACCTTAATTTGATACAAATACATACAAAGATGTTAAAGAAAGTAATTGTGTAAAATATAAAAATCCTTTGATCATGTTAGAGTGTATTATGACTATGCTTTACTTGGCTGTAAAATGACATTGTCAATAATCTTGTATGTTTCGTATGGCAAATAAACTATATTATTGTTAATCAAATTTAACAACAGACTTACAACCTGCAAGCCCTACTGTAAATAAAAAACACCTCATAATCACTTCTTCCTTCAGTGAAAGTCCTCAGTGCATGAAAAACTATAGCAACCCTATTAAGTCTAATCAACCACCAATAATACTAAAACAAGTTCCAACAGAAAATTTCATTTCCAAGAAGAGACTTCCACCAGTGACAGCCAAGATACGAGGTGATGAAGAAAGTGTGGACGACTTTTTCTTGAATAACATAGACTATTATAAAAGCATACTCCACAAAGTCCTTCAGCACTGCCTTCTCAAACTGTACCCCAAGACAATGGGAGCATTTCAGAAACAACACAAGACATCAGCAGCTCAAATCAAAAGGTGTTAGCAGAAAAAGACAAAGATAACACTAAGCCTAAAGAAAACTCTACTGGAATCGACCATTTTTTAGAAATAACTACAAAACACAAAGAAAAACAGAAGGGATAACAATTTACCACCAGAATGTTCGAGGGCTGAAAAAAAGGTGGACAGACTAAACCACTTGTTATGCTCCGTACAACCTACAATACTAATTTTAACAGAATATGGTCTCAACTCTAACAACCTCTCACTTAATAAAATTGAAGGGTACTCACTCACAACACATTTCAGTAGAGACAGCCATAAGCTTGGTGGAGTTGTTATATACTTGGCCGACTTAGCAAACATCAATGCAGAAGAGATTGATTTATCTGACCATACCTTGGAAGGTGAGTGCGAAGCTGCATTGGTAAAACTAAATGCAAAAAATCATTCACTCTACGTACTTGGAATCTATCGACCACCAAGTGGATCAGTTAATCAAGCTATGGACACACTTTCATTCTTTCTACAATAAGCGCAGAAAATAAATCATTGGTCATAATGGGGGACATTAACATTGACAGGCTAGAATTCAACTCCAACAACAAGTTTTTTGAAGAAGAATTACTTTCTTATGGAATTAAAAGGCTTCCCCTCCCAGCTACTGGTATAACTGCGACTTCAAAGACCTCTATTGATTGCATTTGTACAGTTATACAGCATGACACTGTGAACTATACAGTAGTAGAATCTGGTATATCGGACCACACAGGGCAAATATGCAGCCTTCCACCCAGGTTGGAAAATACCCAAAGAAAACTGAGTTCATTGAAACGAAACTTTACCACAGAAAACCTTGACTGTTTCAAAAGTGAGTTTGCTAAAGAAGACTGGAGTTGTGTACTCTACACTAACAATGCTGATGAAGCTTATCACAAATTTTTAACAATTGTGAAAAGAGCCTTAGTCTATGCGTGCCCAAAGAAAATAAACAGATTTAAACACAGTTCCAAGCTGAAATTAGTTTATGATGAAGAGGCTAACCAGCTGAAAGAAGATTATCTTAAGGCTTTTCACAAGTACGAGATGACAGGAAGCGCAAGAGACAAGGAAACAATGATATCTGTTAAAAGCAACTATGACAACAAACTCAGAAATCTTAAACTTAACAGTGTGGAAGAGCATATAACTAAAGCAAATAATAAATCGAAGGCTCTTAGGAATGTCATCAATGTAGAAAAGCAATGTAAGAAAAATTAGGATTACCTTACTCGTCTAGAAGTAAATGGGAATATTTTAGAAGAACCAACCCTCATTGCCAACCACCTTAACAACTTTTTTGCGAATATTGCTGACTCTACACTGAAAGAAAGCCGGAATCAACTACAAAGTCCAGTTATAACTCTCCCAAACAGTCACCAAAATTTAAATCTCACCTCTCTTATTCTAACTCCTACTGATGAAAATGAAGTATTGAAGACAATTGCTACATTCAAACCTACATTATCTTCTGCTATAGATGAAGTTCCAGCCAAAGCTGTAAAACTCTGTGCAAAACAATTAGCAACTGCTCTGGTTGATATTATAAACAAATCATTCAGTATGGGCCAGTTTCCTTCTGCCCTTAAACTCTTAAAAATTTATCCAAAATTCAAACATCAACTACAGACCCCAAAAATTACAGACCCATATCACTGGTTTCAACATTCTCTAAACTAATTGAAAAGATTGCTTTAACAAGAATTTTGGGTCATCTTGAAAGGCACGATCTATTAACCAAAATCAACATGGTTTCCTTAAAGGAAAATCAACCATAAGTGCCATAACAAACATAGTAGAGACTGTCATAGATCTACTGGAGGAGAACAACTTTGTCTCAACTGTTCTATTAGATTACAGCAAGGCATTTGACTGCTTGGGCCATGATCTAATTCTAATACTGCAAAAACTGACAGGTATAGGATTTCAAGGGAAGGCAAGATACTGGGTAGCCAGCTATCTGAAGGGCCGTAGACAGACTGTGGAAATCCACAAAACACTTAATGGCAGAAGATGTACATTCAGATCCAAACCTATACCAGTAAAAAGAGGAGTGCCTCAGGGCTCTGTTCTTGGACCTTTCATGTTTGTGCTTTTTACAAAAGATTTTCCCAGTTTTATTGAAAATGTTAAATAAAATAGGGTACACCCCTTTTCCACTCACCAGGTGTACGCAACACTCACCCCACTCACCGTGTGTGCACAACACTTGTCCCACTCACCATGTGTAACACAACTTGTCCCACTCACCACATATAAACACCCCTTGTCGTATTCACCACATGTACACTCCCCTCATCCCACTCATCATGTGTACACCCCCTTGTCACATTCAACAGGTGTACACACCCTCCTCCAACTAACTATATGTACACACCACTATTCCCACTCACCACATGTACACACCACAAGTCCCAATCACCAGGTGTATATACCTCTCGTCCCACTCACCCCATGTACACACCCCTCGTCCCACACACCTTGTGTACACATCCTTGTCCCGCTTACCATATGTACACACCACTCGTACCACTCACCACATGTACACACCCCTCATCCCACACACCTTGTGTACACATCCTTGTCCCACTTACCATATGTACACACCACTCGTCTCACTCTCCATCTGTACACACCACTCGTCCCACTCACCACATGTACACTCCCCTCGTCCCACTCATCATGTGTACACACCCTTGTCCCATTCAACAAGTGTACACACCCTCGTCCAGATCACGATATGTACACACCACTCTTCCCACTCACCACATGTACACACCACCGTCCCAATCACCAGGTGTACATACCTCTCGTCCCACTTACCCTATGTACACAAACCTCGTCCAACTCACCCTATGTACACAAACCTCGTCCCACTCACCCTATGTACACAAACCTCGTCCCACTCACCTTGGGTACACATCCTTGTCCCACTCACCATATGTACACAACATTCGTCTCACACACCATATGTACACCACTCGTCCCACTCACCACATGTACACACCACTCTTCCCACTCACCACATGTACACACCACCCGTCCCAATCACCAGGTGTACACACCTCTAGTCCCACTCACCACAGGTATACAACCCTCGTCCCACTCACCATATATGTACACACACTGGTCCAACTCATCATATGTACAAAACACTCACCCCACTCACCAGGTGAACACAAAACTCGCCTCACTTACCAGGTGTACACAACACTCGTCCCACATACCATATGTTCATAATTCTCGTTCCATTGTCTATTTGTACACACCACACGTTCAACTGACTATTTGTATACACCCCTTTTCCACTCACCAGGTGTACACAACACTCGTCCCACTCACCATGTGTACAAAACATACGTCCTACTGACACTTGTTCCACTCACCAGGTGTAACACCACTCGTCCCACTCACCACATATAAAAACCCCTCATCCCACTCACCATGTGTACATACCCATGCCACATTCACCAGGTGTACACAACACTCGCCCCACTCACCAGGTGTACACAACACTCGCCCCACTCACCAGGTGTACACAATACTCGCCTCACTCACAAGGTGTACACAACACTCGCCCCACTCACCAGGTGTACACAACACTCGCCCCACTCACCAGGTGTACACAACACTCGTCTCACTCACAAGGTGTACACAACACTCGTCCCACTCACCAGATGTAACACCAATCGTCCCACTCACCACATGTACACACCCCTCGTCCCACTCACCATATCCACACACCAATCGTCACACTCACCAGGTGTACACACTACTTCGTCCCACTCACCATGTGTACACACACTTGTCGAACTCACCATATGTACAAACCACTCGTTCCACTCACCACATATACAAACCACTCGTCCCACTATCACATATACAAACCCCTCATCCCACTCACCATTTATACACATCCTCGTCCAACTCACCATATATACATACCACTCGTCCTACTCACCAGGTGTACACACTACTCGTCCCACTCACTAGGTGTACATACCAGTCGTCCCACTTACCATATGTACACACCCGTCGTCCCACCCACCACATGTACACATCACTCGTCCCACCCACCATATGTACACACTACTCGTCCCACTCACTAGGTGTACATACCAGTCGTCCCACTCACCACATGTGCACACCTCTCGTCCCACCCACCATATTTACTCACCCTGTTTACTCACTACTCTTTTCACCCATTTTTAGCACACACGATTTTCGATGGGTGTTAATAATTATAGCCTCTGTCTCAACCAGTAAAATACAGTCAAGTGGGTATATCAAGATCTATTATTCCCGTTATACATATTTTGCGTGGGTTGGTGAGTCTGTTTTTATATGTTAGATTAAGTTTTACATGGACAATTAAGTTATGTTTTCTGGAGTCGTCTTCAACAACTATTTTCCAATCAATTACCACTCATTGGATGAAATATACGCGATGAATGTGAGAATCACTATAATTGCATTTCCTTTACATTAATAACAACCAGACGGTAAGTAACGTACACCTATATCTGATAGCATTGAGATTGTTTACTTGTTACCGTCACATTAGTTCGTGTTTCGTCTATATGAAGGCGCTAACTGTGATTCAGATGCAGGAATGTGTTGCGGGATTTGCCTGGTAATGGCGCTGTTATAGCATAGATATCCCTGGAAGGTCACCCTCTACTTGAGTGATGAGCCAGCGCTCTGAGAGTAAACATTCCACTGTGTTATCAGTGTTGTTTTCTCTAAACAGGTTCGCATTAATCACATGCTTTGTTGTGTTGTTGACAAATTCAGGAGAACATTAATTTCGTTCTTGCTGCAGTTTGTTAGTTTAATTTTTATTAACAATTGGCAAGTAATTGTATTTGTATGAAAAAATTGGCCAACATCATTTAATATATTAAAGAAAAAGAATAGCACACAATACAGACCTATGAGACACTCTTAAGTTATAATACCCAATTTTCTAAATAACCCTGAATCAATTTAAATAACTTTTTATGGTATATTATATAGCTTCCACAGCCATACACAACTCATCACATACCATTTGTACTTAAAAGGGTTTGCCAACAAGAACACGTTACTACAATAATAATTGTGAACTCACTTTCATGTATGGACAAAAAATTGATTTCTATTATGAATTACCTGTGAAAAACACCAGTTTTTAAACTCAAGTTAAAGATAAAAAGAAATTCATTAGTTATTTTAAGGTTATCTCTGTTTATATATGTGTAGAGTTTATACCATAAATACCAAGAGATAAGCAATTTTGTAATTGTTCAGTAAGACGTTTTGATTTAACAAGTAAGATAAGTTTAATAAATAAGAAGAGTACAGAAGGCGGTTAGGTGGATAAATATATTAACTCTAAACAAAATAAATGGAACCAGGTAACTTAACTGCCACAAACTTTCTTCCTTTCCCTTTGTTAAGTCAGGTTTTAAGTTTGGCCTCCAATCCCAACAGTAGGGTGGTAACTAAAATAATTTAAATTGCAATTTGTATATTTCCAGAAAATGTAATCGAAATCTTTAGAGCACTATTTGAGTAAATTCCATTTTCGTATATTTTGTGTCCACAAAAATAAAAAAAAAATAAAATCTCAAAAAAAAAAAAAACTGTCCAGATATATTGGCTAAATACAGATACATACCAAATTTTATAAACATTGATCCATCCGTTCACACACACACACACAGACACACACATATACACACACACGCACGCACGCACGCACGCACGCACGCACGTACACACGCACTCACGCACACACGCGCACACACGCGCACACGCGCACACACGCGCACACGCACACACGCACACACACACACACACACATGCGCACACACACACACATGCGCACACGCGCACGCACGCACACATATACGGACAGATGCTATAATTAAACAAATAAATAATAACAAAAATAAACTTTTTTTATTTTTGTTTACAAGTTCAGGCCAACTTGTAAAAAATATTTTTTGGACCATCACAATACTTTCACTAAGGTACAGAATTTGGGATAAAGTAAAATTACTAGGTTTATTTGAACTATGAAAATGTTTATTTGACGAATTTAACAACATTTAAAAAGAAATCATTGAATTTGTTTGCTACGGCTGCCTAGTTACTTATCAAAATATTATTTGTCTCTATTGAGAATAATTTGTTATGCATCTTCATTTTTTTAATTAATATTATTAGTAATTATTATTATTAATTTTTTTAAAGAGTGGTTGATCTCCTTTTCAACCCTACTCTACCCATTTCTCAAAGAGTAATGATATGTATGGGGAACTTATTAGACAACGTAAGGAAGAGAACGAGTATAGGATAAGGTGAGTATTACTGATAAAAACTAACAGTCAAGGTCAAGATTCGTACTTGCGCCATTTCTATAATAAGTACAAAGTCCTTACGCCTTAGACCGCTCGACCACTGGCTAACCAAATTGCTTTAAAATTGCCTTTACAGTTTGCAAATTTCTTTTTATAAAAGTTATTTTTAAATCTTCAATTGAAATCTGTTAATCTATATACAAGCCATTTACCACTCAACACTATTTCTCCAAAACTAAACGTCTAATTAACTTGACATTTTGTACGTATGTTCATATTGGCCCCCAGAGACTCACTAAGAAAGAATTTTGCTCTCCGATCTCAGAACTCTGTCCCACTGGCCTCCAAAATTCCCATGGTCTTCTTATGGAGCTATATTAATTGATTTATGTATTTAATTAACAGCGGTTAAATAAAAAAAATAATGAATAAAATTGTGGTAGGCCAAACTTTTAAAATTAAAAACAACTCAGTACAGTAGTGTAGTAAATTATACACAACATCAGCGGTTCTAAATTGGATATTATATTTGATATTAGAGATACATTCAAAAACAAAGTATTTAGTTTGATTTATTTTAAGTAATTTTGAAATGTACTTGCATTTGTCGCAATTTTTATACTTATTTTTAGATTGTAAATATTTAAACTAATTTAATCAACTTCAATATTATGACTGGTGAAGCGGGCGAGTACAGCTAGTCTTAATATATATAATAAACAAATTATTTACTCACATATCAATAAAGCTACGAAACCACTGAACACATTTTTTATGGAATTCGGAGGGAGGTTAGCTTTTGTGTCATAGAGCTAAGAAATTCCACTTATAAGAGTTAGAAACAGCCGCCCAATGCTTTTTTATCATAAGAATAAAATGGCATTATTTTGTTTTAATAATTATTTTAAACAGTTGATACAAAAAACATAAATATAACATAAAAGCTTGTCTAAGTTGGTTATCACTGTGAAATGTTTAAGCTCATTTCTAGTCACTCCGACACTTTTTCACTACTTTGCATCCACCTAAAGTAGACTAATGTTTTTCAGACTATGAAACTTTGCTATCCAGGAGATCGGCAGCAGGCTTAGCTTTTATATTAATGTGATATTTCATAGAACCATGGAAGGTAAGCAAGTGTAGAGAACCACCCAGTAGTGAAGCAAGGGCTGTTTGTAAGTTATTTACAT
Source organism: Stictocephala bisonia (assembly GCA_035578905.1). Taxonomy (NCBI): domain Eukaryota; kingdom Metazoa; phylum Arthropoda; class Insecta; order Hemiptera; family Membracidae; genus Stictocephala; species Stictocephala bisonia. Next base: position 15,586 of record JAQJVL010002910.1, on the reverse strand, counting down.
AATTTATCATAACGCATTTTTAGTTTGTCATTGTTGAAATGAAATTTAAGCTTGTAAAACATCTTATCTCTTTTCTCAATTCGTAAGCAAGTGTAGTTTTTTATCCATGGCCTTATATTTATTAACCTAATTTTTACGTTATTTTACTATTTCAACTCTGCTGTCAGACAACTAATTTAACGATTTACATAAAGTGTTCAAAGCTACAGATTCATCCGCCAAAGAATAAACGACTGACCGGTGAAGTAAGATCATTGTAGTCGGTTGTTACTGACCCGTGTCACGGACACACGCACGCACCCAGTAATGTCTGCGTGTACAACGTGGACATGGCTATTACCCAGCTCTGACATGTTACTCCAACAAACACATGGTCAATACAAGACTCCACTATACGAGTAGATTCACTTACCTAATGGTTATCAAAACCATTAACATACGTTAAAGTTTTACAATTTACTGTTACACTATCAATATAAAATATACTAGAGGACACCCCTGTGTATTTTACAGGGTTTTCACTTTACTATGAATTGGTTTGTACTTATATGCTGGAGGTAGGGCAGAATGAGACGTGGTAAACGCAATGAGATTGAGTGCGACGTGCTATGAGATGTGATTAATTAATACATGCTTGTGGATTTGCAATGCACAAACATTGAAGTGAGTAAGAAAGTGTTGGAGCGATTCCTAGCACTGTTTATTATATCACTAGGGAACACCCCTGCACGCTTCACGTGCTAACCCCGTCACTCGCTGCGCTCGTTACACCTCGGCTTCGGCCAGTGACGTTTGACTACAAATAATAACAGGTTAACTGTATAACGTAAAATCACAATATTAAATTTATTTACATCATCTCACTCACATTACTTGCGTTTTTATCTGTTTATTAGTATACTTATACAATGATATTACTTAGCCTATTTCAAACGTGTTTATTTCATTTGTTTTTGTTTCACAGGTAAAGCATAATTAGATACATAAAATAACAGCATTAAATTACCATTTAAACCATGCCTACAACCTTCCCTGGTTTAACATTTATGAAATAAAATTAAATCTATATATATAAAATCCAATGTATGTTTGTTTGTCTGTCTATCCTTTATGCGCTACCAAACCGTCCAGCCGATCGCCATGAAACTTGGGGAAGTTGTTCTATATACCCCAGGGAAGGTTTCTGTCCTATTCCCGTTTCTTTAATCCCTCAGGGCTCCATCCCTTGGACTTCTAAAGTTTCGATGTTAATGAAATAGCAGGATGCATGAAGTCAAATATAAAAAAAATATCAGCTGTGGGTTTTAAATATGTCAAAATTATACTGTTTATATTTTTATGTTTTGATTTCTTGTGAAGCTATATTAATTGATTGATTTATTTGATTAACAGCTGTTAAATAAAAACAAATATAATAAAATTGTGGTAGGCAAAACTTTCAAAATTAAAAATAATTGAGTACAGTAGTAAACTACACAAAACATCTGCTGTTGTAAATTGGATACTATGTAAACTGAAAGGTTGCTGCACATTTCAATGATACAATCAAAACTCAATATTATGACCGGTGAAGCGGGCGGGTACAGCTTTATAATACCAATAAAAAGTTTTACTCTATGGAATACAGTAAAAGTAAAAGTATGGAATTAGGTTTGAAATTTCAAGAGAATCATTCTAGTTCAATTGACTTGCCTTTAAATAACTTATTGACAAAGAAACTAACTGATTTTGATAAGGTGGTCACTAGCATACGATGAATGAATTGGAATGAATTGGAATGAAGTTTTTATGTGTGAAAGTGTAAATACATGTTATACAATATTTCATAATATATTAAGTAATGTTATAAATAACTGTACGAAATATGTTAAGTTCAATAGAAAACTGGCTAAAGCCAAATTAGTTAGTCCATGGATATCAAACAGCCTTTTACGTAAAATTAAAAAGAGGAAACAAATTTATTTACTAACTAAACGTAGACCATATGATTTAAACTTAATTAGATATTATAACAAATTTTACAACAACTTAAAAATCGAAATTGATTTAGTTAAGAAAGAATATTATTCTAAAAAGATTAGTGATTTAAGTGGAGACCCAGCTAGTCAGTGGAAGGTCATAAACAGTTTAACGGGTGAACAATTCAATAAAAGTTTTGAAAGGGTTGAGCTTGAGGAAGGTACAATAGTTACAGACCCTTTAAGTATTGCTGATAACGTTAACCGTTATCTAGTCAGCTTGGTGCAACCAGATAACCAGGTGTCCACTCAGGCCGGGCTAACCCTTTACCATTCCTGTCATTCATTCTTTTTAACTCCTACAACAGAACTTGAAATTGTAAATATAATAAATAATTTAAAAAATAAAAAATCTACAGGCTATGATAATTTTAATGTAGAGTATTGGTAAAACAAATAGCACACTTTGTTGCACCAATTTTGTGTCATATTTTTAATTTAAGTTTTACAAATGAAGTTTTTCCCGAAATGTTAAAATTAAGTATTATTTTTCCAATTTTTAAGAAAAAAAAACACAATTAAGGTGGATAACATACGCCCAATCAGTCTCCTTTCAATATTTTCAAAAATCCTTGAAAAAATTGTGGTAACTAGATTAGTGACTTATTTGAGCAGAATCAATTATCTTTCTGAGTACCAGTTTGGATTTCAAAAGGGTAAAAGCACGGAAGATGCTTTAATAAACTTTACAAACCAAATTTATATTAGTTTAAACAACAGTTCTAAAACCACAGGCCTCTTTGTAGATTTTAAGAAGGCTTTCGATTTGGTCAATCATGACATTTTACTTTGTAAGCTGGAAGCAGCTGGAATTAGAGGTATTGCGCTCGATTGGTTTCGTAGCTTCCTCACTGGCAGAGAGCAGCGTGTGCGGGTCGGGAGCAGCCTCAGTGCGCCTTTACCCGTCACTGTTGGCTTGCCGCAAGGATCTGTCACATCTGCCACGTTATTCCTAATCTTCATTAACGATCTATTAAAGTTAAATTTTAAAGGCCGGATACAAGCGTTTGCTGACGACATTGTCTTCCACTATTCAAATAAAAATATACAAACCATGAGAGCCAATGTAATGGACGACCTTAGTATTTTAAACGTTTGGTGTAATAACAACAAAATGGTTGTAAATGTTAATAAAACGAAGTATATTAATTTTGATTTCAGAGGTTTTGATTTTTTACAGCCAATTATTTATCATAGAATCAATTGTTTACAAGTCAATTGTGATTGCGAATGTATAGAAAGAGTAAGAGACTTCAAATATCTAGGCGTTACTTTTAATGAAAAAATGACATGGGACACGCACATTAACAACTTACATACTAAGCTAAGACAGTCTATTCGGAAATTCTACTTTTTGAGAAATATCTGTGAAACAACTTTATTAAGATCTCTTTATTATGCTTTGATTGATTCACGTTTGCAGTACGGAGTGGTATGTTGGGGTGGAACCTTTAGATCTTTAATCAACAAACTGAGAATAACTCAGAATCATTATTTACGTATTATATTGAAAAAAAATATTAGAGAAAGTTCATTTCCGTTGTATTGTGAACTAAAAATAATGCCTTTACAGAATTTGTTTGTGTTTAAAGTTTTGAGGTTGTTTTACTTGAGGAGTGGCAATAGGGGCACTGAAAACCTAGTTTATAGCACCAGAAGTACAAACAGTTTAATTTTCAGAACACCTAAGGTCAATAAAGAACTTTTTAAACATTCATTTTTGTTTTTAGGACCATTTCTTTTTAATAAACTACCAACTGACATAAAGGAAAGTAACTCTATCAATATGTTTTGTAAAAATATTAAATGCTGGTTAACTGAGATAACTGACACTAATTCTCTGCGTCATGTTTTAAGCTAGGTTACCCAATCTATTCACTCTTAACTATTTTTTTTTTTTAAACGTGTGTGTGTGTGTGTGTGTGTGTATATGTGTATCAGTATAGTTGTATGAATATATTTATATATTATATATATCAGGATATTATTACTGTGCTGTTCCTAAGTTTATGCTTTCTTATATTTACTGTTGCATATATTAGACAGATAATATAGGAAATAATATTTTAATATAATATCATGTGTGTTACATTTAACTTAAATTTCATGTATTGGAACATTAAACTGTATGTAGATTGTCATGCATGTAAGCAAAAAGATATGGAATGTGGACCTTGTTCATTTAAATGCTGCAGGCAGCAGGTGTCTATTGCTTTTTAATGTTAAGAACTGAACTCAACTTTGTTTTTTTTAGGTTAATTTCCTTTTTATAAACTGGTCATAACTACTGGACATAGTGACCAGTTAATTTCCAAACCATGTATATTTTGTAATATTGTTTATTTTAGTTGGAAATAAAATTCATTATTCATTATATTATTCATTATTATTCATTATTCAGTAACTAAAAAAAATTAAATTATCTATGAAAAAAATTAATTTGTTATGAAAGCGTTTCCTTATTTTCTATGCTTTCACAACAACTTTATGTTTTTCCATAGATAATTTAGAGTTATTTTGTTCCATAAAGTATAATTTTTGATCAGAATAATTTACTTTAATCATTAATAACGGAGAAATAGTATTGTTCAAATTAGTTATTTTGAAATTCAAATGACCGCTACTCTGAAAAAAATAGATCTTTCGAAGTCCAGTTTGTGGCAATAAGTTTATATTGAATAGACCTTAATTTGATATCAAATTCAACCTAGGCTTACATTAAAGATTTTAGTTCAACTCCATGTGGGCCGTTCCTCTGAAAAGATAAATGTAGCTAATGGCATCAAAAAGTGTGTTCTTTTTAACCATGATGATGTACAAGATTTAACTTTTACCAGTGAAGTCATAAAAAAGTTGTGAAAGCGTTTCCATATTTTTGTCCACCCTGTATATAAATATTAAAAAATAATTTCAATTTAACAATAACCTAGTAGAGTAGTTAAAATGAAGTTATAGACAGAGTAATACCGTGGTAAGCCTAAGGGTATGGTCACTGGTGTAATCCCTTACAAGTGTAGTCGGGTTTCAATATATATGTAAAGCAGGAAAGCATATTTGACAGGTATAGCCTCCCTTAAAGCCTGCGATTCCATTTATTAGCCTACTAGTGTTGGTTAGTGATATTGCCCCTTTGGATATCTGTTCACATCCACTAAAATGAATATCAAGTAGAATCTGAATATTTATGATGTTGGTAATTTGGATTTGTTACTGCTTTAATCTTGATAAAAATTTACTTCAGGAAAAAATGTTTGAAAGAAAAGTGTCTGTCTTGACACTTTTCTTAAATAAAAACTATATTTGCTATACACTCTTAATTTAATACAACTAGTTTACTAAATGTCATCGCAGATATGTATAGTATATCACAAGCAGTCAAGACTGATTCATCTAACTAAATTGCATATTTTCAAAAATGAAAAGGATAAATGAAGATTTTTCATAACGTCTATTTTCAAAAAAAGTTTAATTTAACTTAAATTATAGATTGTGCTCTTAAAAAATAAATTAGAATAACAGTTATTTCAATAATAAGAACGTTATTAATGCTTTCTATAGATAAATTAATAAATGTAAAATACAAATTTTTCCCATTGATTATTTATACAGTACTGAAAAGTTTTATAATCATTACTATAATACATAACGATTATAGATATAAGTTTACTTTCCACTGAATGAATAGTACAAGGATTGCTAAAACAAATGGTAAAGCTCCTCTATTCTATAATTTCATTGAATCAATATTTCAACCTCCTTTTCTCAGGGTAATATTTTCCGAAGGACGAGGAAATAATCTTGACAAATGAGAGGATCAGCGGGGCAAAAACATGTCTCCTTAACAAAGAGCAAGGACAGAATTTGAAGGCCTCCTCCCACAGAGTTGACTTTCTTTGCTGTTTTAGTTCCCTACTTATGGGTATGCAATGAATAATAATTGTATACCAACAAAATAATTCTTACATGAAATTAGGAATTACATTATATGCAAGTGTATTTATTTTACAAGCCTACTATTGAAATGTAAGACGCCGAACATAGAGATATGGGTGAATAAGAAGGGCATAGAGTGCAAATGAACAAATGTAGTCATTGTTACTAACCAAGGTCAACTGATCCTCTGAAAGAGCTATCTATTTAAAGTCCAATAACCAGGGAAACTAAAGGACCTATAGCTTTACGTGGAATCCAAATCACATAGTATTGGTCTAATTTTCAGCTAAATGACAAGCCTGACACTCTTCTATTCTCTAAACGACATGTGAAATTGACTACCACCCAACATGAACTCTCTAGACTCCTCTTGTAGTGTCCACGTAGATGGCAACCATAGATGCGATGATGGTATTAAGAAGACCGAACATAGAACCAGAATCTATCACCTACAAACTCCCCAACTCCTACCAGTCACTATTTAAACATTTCTTTACTATATTAAAAATTATTTAAATAGGGTAGGGTTCTTTGTTTATTTATTTTGTTATTGTTATTGGTTTTAAAATGATTAATTTATGATTATATAACAGATAAATAATATATTCTAATATAAAATGTGTTTTGGTGGATCGTAAAAAATGTTGGAACTGTATACTCATAATAATTTATGTGGCCTTGCGTTAAACCAGTGGTGCGTGAATGACAAAAACCTCTGGAAGGGTAGAAAGAAGAGGGTTTGCATCTTGGACAACTTTTTAGTGGCTGATATGTTTTATAAGCTAACCTACAATGTAGTTCATGAATATTGGTGTTTCTTTTTTAAAGGAGTTATATCTATCTGAAAACAGTTAATACTTTTTACATCATATTTAGGAAGGCTAAATAATTTTAACATTTAATAAACCATATAATTAGTAAAGAACGGTTTTTAGGGTGTAATTAGTAAATATAAATACCTTACTCCATGTATCCTTTAATACATTTGTTTTTAATTTAATTCCAAAGAGTTTCAATATACTACACAGCTACTGTATATTAACAGATATAGTCAACATATATAAGTTCTGATGTTTCTAAAAACTGAGAACGATCATTTGAGTAATTTATTTAAAATTTAATCTTCATATTACAGGAAATCATTAAAAATTCACAAACCAGTAACTAATTTTGTGTCAATGTTTTTGTTCTTTAGAGTAGTACAGCCAAAAAATATAAAAATAAAATAAAAACAAGTCGGAACAACTATACATTCTTTTCGCAGAATAATGTGTGTTAAAAGATATAATGGGCTGTTTAAATGTCATGGATATCCAAAAAGTGGGTGCATGGGCACTTAAAGGTCTTGAACATCAAAAGGGTGGGTGGAAGAGCTTTTAGAGGTTAAGAGCATCTAAATATTCTCTTTAGGCTCTTGCCTTCAGGGGTCATGGACGTTCATAGGGTGGATGGAAGGGTCTTTAGAGGTCAAAGACATTGAAATGAGGGTGAGTGGACGTGCTTTTAGAGAGGGTGGACGTCCAAGGTGTGGTTGGAAAAGTCCTCAATAGTAGTGGACATCCAAAGGGAGGATGTGCCTTTCGAGGTTGTGGACATTCAAAAGACAGGTAGGAGTCATGTACATCAAAATAAGAGAGAGTGGAAATTCATTCAGATGTCGTGGACAGCCAAATGCTGCATAAAGGGATTCTCAGTAATGATAGATATCCAAAGGTGTGGGGAAGGTCATGTAGAGGTCGTGAATATTGAAAGGGTAGGTTTAATGGTCTTTAGAGGGCATGGACGTCCAAAGGTTGAGGTGTAAGTGCATTTAGAGGTCGTAGAAATCCAAAATAGTACATCCTCCATCTAGACTGCCAATCACATTTATGAGTACATTTGTTAAAACAAACAATCTAACATTAGAGTATTTAAAAGTTTCAATAGTGATATAAGATTACAAAATTGTTATTGTACTATTCTCAGCAACTTATCATGAGAAATTATTCACATCATTGTGAGTGGAGCAGGTGTATGCTATCCCTACCCTACATATGTGGCCTTACTCATATGGTACGTGCATCTCTCAATGTTTATGTTACGTGGAAATAGATAGAACTTCATATATGAGATGAGTATAATGTCTCAAAAGATAGTGGTTGGACGATTACATTGGGGGGTTAGTATGGTAACAAGATGACAGAGAATTACAAAATTTTTTCTTGGGAACCTGTTGGTTATCATAAATATGGTTTATCATAGATATGGCTGCGTATCATAATTGTGGTTTTTACACGTAATGTTAACTAAACTTCCTTGAACTGTACAGTCTAAACATGATTAGGTACTGAAAGTCTAATAACAGCCATCCATCTCATGAATGGTTTGAGATACAAAAATGTTTAAGTTGGTAAATCTCTTTAACTTTGAAAGTAATTTATTTTATTATTCCAACATTTTAAAAAAGTGCCAAATTTTATCAAACAGTTCTGTAATTGGAAATAAGGAATTGTATAAACAAAATTGTATACTACAGTTTTAGAAATATTTCAATGGAAAGTATACCACAATATGCATTATTTAATTTTTTTAACATTAATTAATCGAATGTTATTTATAGAGCAATAATGTAAAAACAGTAGCTTTCAAAACTATAACAAGTTATATCTGTGAATTACAATGACATATGTCATTTCTGTATTTTATCATCAACTGACTATTGAAATTCACCTAAATTTTAATAGGTTTTAATACTTCTCTACTATCACAATGTTATCGTTTAATAATTTACATTCGCTTACTTAATGTGCTTAGATAAATATAAACTTTTTGTTAAAGTTGCAATAAACAGTTTTTCAGAACTCACTTATTACATAAACTAGTTATTATTTAATTCCTGTAAATTATAAAAATTATCCAAACAAATAGTTTTCATGTTATCATTTCATTAAATATATTTGCTTACGTGATATGCTATAAAACATAATTAATGGTGTGTATTACTTCATGATTTAATTACTATTTATAAATTATAAATTAAATAACTGTGAAAACTGTTTAAAAATGATCTATAAAGGTGTAGATACCAGGAACATTACTTTTGTAATGATAAGTATATTCATATATTTCAAAAATATATTTACAGTGGGTGTATAGACAGAGTAATACTGTGATAAGCCTAAGGGTATGGACACTGGTGTAATCCCTTACAAGTGTAGTCGGGTTTCAATATATATGTAAAGCAGGAAAGCATATTTGACAGGTATAGCCTCCATGAGACCCTGCGATTCCATCTCTCAGGCAACATGACGAGATGGTTAATGACACACCCCTCTGAAAATCCTGTCATATCTTTCCTCTAATGTGTTTCAGGTATAATCAGTATCATATATGATGTTTGAAAAAAATATGTTTTTTATTACTCTATTCATCATAAATGTACTGTAAAATAATGGTTTTGTTGTTTCAATTATTTCCTTGTATACTGTAAACTCTAACAAATATTTTAGAATTTGTCTTGTAAATCTAAAACATTGTGTTGTATATAAGATCTTGTTCGATGCCAAAGCCAGGGGCATTGGTTTTGTTACATTTTTTAATAACTAGCACTATTGTGGTTCCCTCAATTTTGAGGCTTGTTTGCAACAATATAGACAGGCTACATAGAAAATGGCCTACTGAACGAGGTGTGAGTGAAATGTACTGAGTGGTAGAAGTGGAAACTCTTCCTTCCCCCACTGTGTAAATCACATACTGCGAGCTGGTTGTGCAATAGCAAGCCCCACCCATTACGTCACTAGCAGCATTGGCAATTGGTTGTTTTAGTTAACACTAATGAATCAAGCTTCGAATGATTAAATTAAATTGTAAAGAGATTGGGTTTAGCGTTCTAATGAATAAAAAAAAGTTTTATGTGAGATTTAATAATGTTACAATCATGATATATAATTAGATAGTATAATTTGTCACAAATTTGGTTTTTTAAAAAAGGAATGAAACTTCTCAATATTAATGTTTTTTGTAAAATAATAGTTACATAGTAAATGGATTTTGTTTTTTAAACAATGAACACAATATAAACAGTTCAAAAACATGATACAGGTCTTCATTAATACCAACCAAATTATCAATTATTGAAACTCACATTTTCTCTGAATTCATGTAATATTTATTTGACGAACAGGTTATGATAACCGTATATTTAACATAATTACTATTAAAATTAATCGCTACCCAGTTGAAGAGAATAAACTGTGTTCTACGGTTGTTGATGTCTAAAAATGTGAGACATAATGTTAACTTATTTGACACAAAATTGACTACGAAATGAAGTGCAGTATATGTACTTTTACATGCCAAGTAAAAATAATGTGGACACATAACTTTTGATCTCTAGATAAACTTAGTAATTTTATAGAATCATTTTGTATATGAACGTAATTGCTTGAAATGGTAAATAGTCTAAATGAAATAACTTGCTTAAAATTTACTGATACCGTACCATACATAGACAGAAAGGAATGTCTTTGTTTGTAAAGAGATATTTACAAAAAGAAGAACATAAGCTTCATGGTCTTCTCTTACACTTAACCTAATGTAAAAAAATATAAGAAAGTTATAAAATAGAAGAAAATATGTAAAAAACAAATAATAATCATATACTAAACTAACAAACTTTTAATATTTCACAATGTACATACATTCACTCTCACAATCATTATTTTTCCTCTCACATCCATAATTATATAGAGTAAGACACGATACATTTTATACACAACATGTTTTTTTATAATATTCTATTTGTAAATAATACTTAAAATAAAAAATCAGTTCTAAAGCAGTAAAATAAATGTTATATACAACAATTATTATTTTTTATACATTTTTATTGTGACTTTATACAGGGTGTGTAAAATGTATAGAAACACCACATCTTTTCTTCATCAACCAAAATAGAAATTTAAAATTTTTACAATCTTGATATTTATTGGGCACCTACTTTTTGGAACAATGTTTGGTCATTTCATACTAAGGGCGGAGTCCTGTCGAGGGGTCGTCAATATTCTTTTTGGAATCCCATACCTTGTGATGTATCAATTTAAAGGTTACAGTGAACCGAATTGAATGCAACAAATGGTACATCTAAGGAATCACTTTATTAGAAAATAGAGCACTTTGAAGATTGAAAGTCTGCTGATGTTCAGCAATTTCATTTTTAACATTTGACAGCTCAAACATTTGCTTTGATACCGAATGATGCTAAAGGGTTATTGTTAAGACTTTTCTAACATCATAAATATTTTTTATTTTTATAAGGAATTAATAAAATAATTCATCATTTAAATACTTTTTTGTAATAAAACCATTTTAAAATTTTACTTATATCATCGAATTCTATAAAGAATGTCCATGACACACTCAACACGACGTCACCCATTTGAGTGAAATTACAAAAAAAATGTTCCAAAAGGAAGGCACCCAATACTTATCGCGACTGTAAAAGTTTGTAATTTCTATTTCAATTAATAAAGAACATATTTGGGTGTTTCCAGACATTTATACACCCTGTACATCTAGTTATAAGAAAACATCTATAGTCAGTATATAACAAGTCATTATGGTAGGTAAAAATATACGCAACATATCTTATGTGGTCAAGAATTAATTATACAAGCTATGCATGCAAAAATTATTGCAGACTATAGGGAATATATTTGAACAGTTAATTGAAATATTGTATTGTTTTGGCTAAATAATATATAATATTTAATGCAATTGAACTTATTATAAAATACAATAATAATCAAGTATCACTGTAAGTGTACTGTAACAGCAGACTATGCTGGTTTTGGCATTCAGTTTAGTTCACTATAACCTTAATAAAATTTGATTTATCAAAGATATAGGATTATTGTAGATTAAAGGAAGATTTCAACTGCCTCTTAATGATGAATGACTCTTAGACTTAAAAATGAAAAATTGTTGTAAAAATAAATATATTATAGTGGATTGTATATCAACTTATTTAACATTTGTTACTTGAAATGAATCTATTGCAGCTCATTATTGATAACTTAAATCCGACACTGAAAATGTAGATGTTTAAAATGTAGATGTTTAAAATGTAGATGTTTAAAATCTTAGTACTCGATTAAGATAAATCAAATAAAATCATTAGCCATTTTTATTTACAAACACACAAAAAACTCACTATAACAACTCAGTATTTCAGTGCATATTTTGTTTAATTCCTTTCAGTACTTTCCAGAAAAAATAAATTAAATTACTCTTTTGAAATATTTATTCAGAAAAAAATGTGTCACGACGTTACATCAATTAATAATATTTTAGACTATTTACTGTTCAAATAAATTATAAGTACAAGCAATGGATCACATAGTTATAGAGTGCCCCCTCCGCTGTTTTACGGAGGGATTGGTTAGCTAGGATCATTGATGGAGGTCTTAAATGGCTTGGTGGATTGGATTTATTTTTGTGACAGAAGATCACTTCATATTATTATTAATGAGTGATATGAATGTTGGATATTGTTCCAATTATATATTAAAACTTTTTTACTTATTTATTTATTTAATTCGTTTAATCAATAAATTGTAGCAAACCTTACGCTGTAGACATATTCAAATAAATAGTGATACAAACTAAAACCTACATATTCTTAATACTCCTAAATAGTTTTTTGATTAGCATAATACATGTTGGTACATATACAATACAAGTAAACATCCACAACACAAATTTATCACAATATAAGCACAAAATGCACAAATATATTACAATACAAGTATCATGGTGACCAAACATTATGGTGATCGATTTCGGTGAACCTTATTCACCTTCCTCAGACTAGAGGGATTCACAAAATAAATCTCCTTCGTCTTTTGTGAATTCCTCTGGTCTGAGGAAGGTGAGCGTGGTTCACCGAAATCGATCACCATAATATTTGTGCATTTTGTACTTGTATTGTAATATATTATTGCATTTTTTGCTTATATTCTAATAAATTTGTGTTGTGTGACATTTACTTGTACTGTAGTATTTCTAATAGTTGTAATGAGCAATAATAAGTCTAGTATATTATTACTTTTAATGTTAACACTTTAAACAAGGTTAAATAAATATAGCATTCGTATGATATAGAAATTATGTTTATGTCAAGAAATAATTTTTTAAAGCTATACTAAATAGGTACAACAATTTTGTAGTATTTTATTTATTCTTATTTTATGCAAGGTTTTTTATTTTTAAATTTTCAAGCTCTGCTTTAGAGCACTGCTTTAGTCAGAAACTCAATTCAGAGAAATAACATAAATAAGTGGTGTATTGAGCAAAGTGCTGTACACTCAGATAATTTTAGTTATTTATGTATTTTGTAAAATATTTGTTATACTAGCATTGATTTAATTTTTTTTTTTTTTGACTAATTAGGTTCTTGTTTTGACCAATCGGATTTCTGTTGTGAGTTGTTTAATGAACATTTAAATTATACTTTTGATAAAGAATGGTACCCAAATTTGAATTTTAGAAACACATCTTCATGCACTATCGATATAACCCCCCCCCCTGACAATTTAAAGTTTGTCTGCTCCAACCTAATTGAGAAAAAAACTTTCTAAAACCATTAACGCTTTTGAGGATAAATATTCAACAGGTTATGGTGATGTTTCGATGCCGATCATTAAACAAGTCAGTAGCTATTTGGTTACAACCATAACACATTTAATTAACTCGTCATTCACATAAGGAATTTTCCAAAGTAAGCTGAAAATTACAAGAATTAGGCCTATTCACAAAAAAAAGGAAACAGGAAAAATGGCGAACTACTGTACAATCATGTTATTGCCAAGTTTCTCAACAGTGTATGAAAAGGCAATGCATAAGCGATTAATCTCCTACTTAGAGATAAGCAAATTTTATACAATGAATGACAAGGGTCTAGATCTGCAAAATTCGTTGTTACAACCGAAGTTGACTTCTTCGAAACAGTTATACATTCTATAAAGTGAGGAGGAAAGGTAGTGAGGCTATTAAATAAATTTTATGGATCACAACAAAGCATTTGATTATATTTCCTATGACATTCTAATTACAAAGCTATTATGTTTGAGGTAACATGGCGACAATTATCTTAGTTTAAGTCATATGTCGGCGTCGGCACTGGTGGCACAGTGCTGTAACCCAGCTACTTGGGAACAAAATGTTTGGGAGATTGTAGGCGATAAGTTTCATCCTAGGTCCTCTTAATACTGACATGGTGTCCGATAGTTGCCATCAACTTGAGACTACTAGAGAAGAGTGGGTGTTCATTGGGTGGTAGTTAGTGTCCGGATGTTGTTTAGAGGAGGAAACTAACTATCAGCCTTGTCAGTTAGTCCGCTCAATGGTAGCCATCGACGTGGACACGACGAGAGAAGTCTGGGGTGTCCATGTTGGATGGTGGTCAAGGTTGTGTAGGGAAGAGAGAACTCAGTGTCAGACTTGTCAGTTAGCTGAAAATCAGACCAACACTACGTGGTTCAGGTTCCACGTAAAACTGTAGGTCCCATAGTTGCCCTGGCTATTGAGCTATTAATAAATAGTCCTTTCTGAGCTAAAACGATCTCATATAATAACAATGACTAGACTCCTTCATCTACACTCATCAAACTCATTCGAAAACCATATTCACTCTTATCTTGACGATCAGGGTCTTAAGAAAAAATAAATATTTGCTTGACATAAGCTATTTTGTGGAAGCAACTCGTATTCTTTATAATCAGTTAATTACGTACAAATCGATGCCCAAGATATAAGAATAAGGAGTACTACAGAGATCTATATCAGGACCATTATTATTTCTAGTATATATCACTAGTTTATCGTAAAAAATGTCAGGTAATATATGTGCATTACAAAATTTGTTTATTTGTTGATGATGCCATTGTAATAATAAATGGTCACTTAAATAATGAAATAGAATGAATGACACAAAATAATATTAGGGATATAAATAGTTTCTTGACAGGTAATAAGCTTGGCGAGCCGGTGGCCGAGTGGTCGAAGGCATCAGGACTTTGAGCTTGGGTTAGAGATATGAATAAAACAAATTTAATGTGTATAACTGTAAACCATGGTAATAAACTGAGTGATGTTAATATATCATTTGACAACAATGTCATTCTAGAAGTACACTTCTAAACTAAATTTTTAGGAAACAATAGCCAATAATTTAACTTGGGACTTTCATGTTGCAAAAAAGATCCCATCTGAACTAAATGCATTGTATAAAATGTCTAAAATATACAACTTTATGCTCTTAAGACAATATATTTTGCACATATTCAGAGCCATATAGCTTTTGGTATAAGAAGTATTTATGGAGCAACAACAAACAGGGACTTAGACAGAATTCTGCTATTGAAAAAGAGAGCCCTCAGAATTTGTTACAATTAAAATTGCAGGACTCAGTTAAAGAGTATTTCAAACCAGTTGGAATTATGTCAGTTTGTAGTTTTTATTAACATGAAACAATGGTGTTCATTAAGCAGCACCAGGGCCGCCGAGAGGGATTAGGTGGCCTGGGGTACATGCTTGTTTGGGGGCCCTAATCCCAAATTTTCATTGACTAAAAAAAATCATTTTTAAATGAAATGTTA